>JAWZYT010005500.1:2500-5000 GCA_034508575.1 Petrolisthes manimaculis
AGCAGGGCGGCGGAGCAGCGGGGCGGGGCGGCGGGGCAGCGGGGCGTGGCGGTGGGTCAGTTGCGGGGCGGGGCAGCGGGGCGGCGGGGCAGTGGGGCGGCGGGGCGTCGGGGCAACGGGGCGGGGCGGCGGGGCAGTGGGGCAATTGCGGGGCAGGGCAGTGGGGCGGGGCAGAGGGGCGGGGCGGCGGGGTTGCGGGGCGGTGGGGCAGCAGGTTAGGTTAGGTTAGGTTAGGTTAGGTTAGGTTAGGTTAGGTTAGGTTAGGTTAGGTTAAGGGTTAGGTTAGGTTAGGTTAGGTTAGGTTAGGTTAAGGGTTAGGTTAGGTTAGGTTAGGTTAGGTTAAGGGTTAGGTTAGGTTAGGTTAGGTTAGGTTAAGGGTTAGGTTAGGTTAGGTTAGGTTAGGTTAGGTTAGGTTAGGTTAGGTTAAGGGTTAGGTTAGGTTAGGTTAGGTTAGGTTAGGTTAGGTTAGGTTAGGTTAGGTTAGGGGCAGCGGGGCGGCAGGGCAGTGGGGCGGGGCGGCAGGGCAGTTGCGGGGCGGGGCAGCGGGGCGGCTTGGCAGCGGGGCGGCAGGGCATCGGGGCAGCGGGGCGAGGCAGCGGGGCGGGGAGGCTGGGCAGTTGCGAGGCGGGGTAGCGGGGCGGCGGGGCAACAGGGCGGCGGGGCAGCGGGATGCGGGGCAGCGGGGCGGGTCAGTGGGGCGGCGGGGCTTGACAGCGGGGCAGCAGGGCGTCGGGGCAGCGGGGCGGGGTGGCGGGGCAGCGGGGCGGGGCAGTGGGGCAGTTGCGGGGCGGGGTGGCGGGGCAGCGGGGCGTCGGGGCAGCGGGGCGGGGCAGCGGGGCGTCGGGGCAGCGGGGCAGCGGGGCAGCGGGGCAGGGCAGCGGGGCGGGGCAGTGGGGCAGTTGCGGGGCGGGGCGGCGGGGCGTCGGGGCAGCGGGGCGGCGGGGCTGGACAGCGGGGCAGCGGGGCGTCGGGGCAGTGGGGCAGGGGGGCGAGGCAGCGGGGTGGCGGGGCAGCGGGGCGGCAGGGCAGCGGGGCGGCGGGGCAGCGGGGTGACAGCCGGGCGGCGGCGGGGCAGTGGGGCAGGTCAGTGGGGCGGGGCAGCGGGGCGGGGCGGCAGGGCAGCAGGTTAGGGGTTAGGTTAGGTTAGGTTAAGGGTTAGGTTAGGTTAGGTTAGGTTAGGTTAGGTTAGGTTAAGGGTTAGGTTAGGTTAGGTTAGGTTAGGTTAGGTTAGGTTAGGTTAGGTTAGGTTGGGTTAGGTTAGGTTAAGGGTTAGGTTAGGTTAGGTTAGGTTAGGTTAGGTTGGGTTAGGTTAGGTTAGGTTAAGGGTTAGGTTAGGTTAAGGGTTAGGTTAGGTTAAGGGTTAGGTTAGGTTAGGTTAAGGGTTAGGTTAGGTTAGGTTAGGTTAGGTTAGGTTAGGTTGGGTTAGGTTAGGTTAGGTTAGGTTAGGTTAGGTTAGGGGCAGCGGGGCGGCAGGGCGGCGTGGCGGGGCGGCGTGGCAGCGGGGCGGCAGGGCATCGGGGCAGCGGGGCGGGGCAGTGGGGCAGCGGGGCGGGGCGGGGAGGCGGGGCAGTTGCGAGGCGGGGTAGCGGGGCGGCGGGGCAGCAGGGCGGCGGGGCAGCGGGATGCGGGGCAGCGGGGCGGGGCAGTGGGGCGGCGGGGCTTGACAGCGGGGCAGCAGGGCGTCGGGGCAGCGGGGCGGGGGGGCGGGGCGTCGGGGCGGGGCAGTGGGGCAGTTGCGGGGCGGGGCGGCGGGGCAGCGGGGCGGCGGGGCAGCGGGGCGGCGGGGCAGCGGGGCGGGGCAGTGGGGCAGTTGCGGGGCGGGGCGGCGGGGCAGCGGGGCGGGGCAGTGGGGCGGCGGGGCTGGACAGCGGGGCAGCGGGGCGTCGGGGCAGCGGGGCAGTGGGGCAGGGTGGCGGGGCAGCGGGGGTGGCGGGGCAGCGGGGCGGCAGGGCAGCGGGGCGGCGGGGCAGCGGGGGTGACAGCCGGGCGGCGGCGGGGCAGTGGGGCAGGGCAGTGGGGCGGGGCAGCGGGGCGGGGCGGCGGGGCAGCGGGGCAGCAGGTTAGGGGTTAGGTTAGGTTAGGTTAAGGGTTAGGTTAGGTTAGGTTCGGTTAGGTTAGGTTAGGTTAGGTTAGGTTAGGTTAGGTTAGGTTAGGTTAGGTTAGGTTAGGTTAAGGGTTAGGTTAGGTTAGGTTAGGTTAGGTTAGGTTGGGTTAGGTTAGGTTAGGTTAGGTTAGGTTAGGTTAGGTTAGGTTAGGTCCCGGTAGTATACCACGGTTAGGCTATGTTAGGTTAGGTCCCGGTAGTCTGCCCCGGTTAGGTCCCGGTAGTCTGTCCCGGTTCTGTTATGTTAGGTTAGGTCCCGGTAGTCTGCCCCGGTTAGGTCCCGGTAGTCTGTCCCGGTTCTGTTATGTTAGGTTAGGTCCCGGTAGTCTGCCCCGGTTAGGTCCCGGTAGTCTGTCCCGGTTCTGTTATGTTAGGTTAGGTCCCGGTAGTCTGCCC
>JAWZYT010005500.1:10000-17500 GCA_034508575.1 Petrolisthes manimaculis
TTTCAATTTTCAGGCAAAAAAAATGCTAAAACACGTTTTTTTGGCCCAAAAAGTCGATTTGTACTGTGCTAGAAAAATTTCAATTTTCAGGCAAAAAAAATGCTAAAACACGTTTTTTTGGCTCAAAAAGTCGATTTGTACTGTGCTAGAAAAAAATCAATTTTCAGGCAAAAAAAATGCTAAAACACGTTTTTTTGGCCCAAAAAGTCGATTTGTACTGTGCTAGAAAAATTTCAATTTTCAGGCAAAAAAAAATGCAAAAACACGTTTTTTTGGCCCAAAAAGTCGATTTGTACAGTGCTAGAAAAATTTCAATTTTCAGGCAAAAAAAATGCTAAAACACGTTTTTTTGGCCCAAAAAGTCGATTTGTACTGTGCTAGAAAAATTTCAATTTTCAGGCAAAAAAAATGCTAAAACACGTTTTTTTGGCCCAAAAAGTCGATTTGTACTGTGCTAGAAAAATTTCAATTTTCAGGCAAAAAAAATGCAAAAACACGTTTTTTGGCCCAAAAAGTCGATTTGTAGGGTCAGATGGGGTCACACCGACCCCTTAGTGGAAAAATATTCATAAAAAATCCAAATATTACTGGAGACGGAGGAAACTGTACTCAAACCAAACTTTAGAATATGATGCACCTATGGTAGGGTCATAGAGCTGCAACTCCAATAATAAGAGTATTTTTTGGCACTTTGAAAATTTTGTTGCTCAAGGTCGGTGTGCTCCAGTGGCTGGGTCACACCGACCCAGGGGGTTGGGTCACACCGACCCAGGGGGTTGGGTGATACCGACCCAGATTTTTGAAGCTGAAAAAACACCACACATGTTTTGTTTTTCTGCCTGGAAACAACATTTATGATAACCCTGGCCCCCCTACTACATTATTAAGTGGTAAAATGAAAGATCATCTCAAAAATAATGTATGTTTATTCATTGGCGGCCTGTTTAATAGTGCATGTTGAAGGGGACAAGCGGAGGGAACACTTTGATAAGGTCCGCCTGTCGCTTGGTTGCCCCCTTCGACACCTTGACAACACCTAAACAATGCCCCGCCTCAACCTCTGACTCGTCGGGAATGTTGGGAAAGGTGAAGGTGTTCCGAAGGATGGCCGACTTCATCCGGAGGAAGGAGAGGTTGAGGCGGCTACCTTCCAAAGTGTCCAACACATGGGCCACATAGCAGACCGATGTGCCCACACCACGTCCCTCTTCCAGTGCCAGCCTGACCAGCACGAAGTCTCCTGCCTGAAAATATAATTGAAAACATGATTAGGAGTGTCTTTATAAAGAAAAATAAGATATGATAGGGTTGGCTATCCTCATAAGACTTAGGCTACTTGATTAATTTTGGCTATGAAAATAAAGTTTCTGTAGACCTAGGCTACCTTAAAAGTTCAAATTGTTACGTGATTTGTGGTGCTAAAGTTTATACATAGGTAGAATAATGCATAAAGTCTCTCACCTCCGGTTCCTTGTCCAGGAATGGGTAGGATGACTCCGTAAACTCAGAGTCATCGGAATACTCTGAGGAGTCATCCAGCACGACCCGGACATCATCCTCCTCGGAGCTCTCTGGGACCGGGGCAGGCTTCTTCTTCCGAGGCACTCCACTCTTCTTGCCAGCCACTGCCTTCTTCTTCTCCTCCAACTTCTGCTTTTTGGCTGCCTTCACCCGTAGGTCGACAATCGCCTCCTCATTCTCGGTGAGGATGCAGGCCCGCAACCTCTTCTTGCCCTTTCCATAGGGCCGTTGGTTGGCTGCCTTGGGGAAGGGCCTGACAGCTTCGGGTGTAATGGAGGGCGGGGTCGACCGAGTGCTGGAACCCGGGATGGTAGTGCTGGAACCCGGGGTGGCAGTACTGGGGCCTGGGGTGGCAGTACTGGGGCCTGGGGTGGCAGTGCTGGAACCCGGGGTGGCAGTGCTGGGACCTGGGGTGGCAGTACTGGGGCCTGGGGTGGCAGTGCTGGGGCCTGGGGTGGCAGTGCTGGGGCCTGGGGTGGCAGTACTGGGGCCTGGGGTGGCAGTGCTGGGGCCTGGGGTGGCAGTACTGGGGCCTGGGGTGGCAGTGCTGGGACCTGGGGTGGCAGTGCTGGGGCCTGGTGCAGCTGTTCCTGGGTCTGGCCATGCTGTGCCAGTAGGGTCATCTGGGTCATCCTCGAGGGTGGGAGAGAGATCGGGCAGGTCAATTACTTGAGATGCAGGAGGCTGGTCCTCTCCATCTGATGAATTAGCTCCATCAGATGAAGGGGGGCCCACTTCCACCACAAAGTCCTCAGGAGGTGCTGGTCGCTCTGTCACCTGAGCCCCCACAAACGCTTCATCTGGGAAGATGAGGCGGTTGACGGGCCAGATGCCAGTCGCCCGGTACCCACTGAGGATATTGACGGGGTTCGCTGCCTTAGTCCAGGCATCACAAGCAAACTCCGGTAGCTGGTGCACAGTTATATGCTCATTAGGATGCATGAGCGCGTGGTCGTTCAGTAGCGCACGCAGGAAGGTCTTAAAAGGACCAAAGACACTTACATCCAATGGCTGGAGTTTGTCGGTTGTGTGAGGAGGCAAGGTAACAATTACGATACCATGCCTGATCGCAAACTCGACAACGTTGATGTTCATGTGACATTCAGCATTGTCCATGATCAGGAGAATCTTGTTCTCGTCAGAAGAACCAGATCTCTCATGGAGATGCTGAAGTGTCTGCACGAAACAGTCACCGTTCATCCAGCCACTGGGATGCAATATCCCTTTGGACCCAAAAGACGTGTTCCTCATGAAAGTGGGGTTCCAACGGGCTCGGGGAATTATAAATACTGCCCCGCAGCACTTATAATGCCCACGAACGTCATTGTTTCCCCCCTTTCACGAGTTACCTGCGTCGCTACCGGCTTACCTCGTGCACATACAACCTTACAAGGCTTCATAACTGTGGACAAGGAACTTTCATCCAGATTGAATATCCGGTCCGGAGTGAATTGGTACTTTTCCAAAGCCAATGTGTAAGCCTTGAAAAAGGTTTCCACATTGACTTTGTTAAAAGCCACAATCCTGGCAATCGACATGCCTTCCGGAGCCTTCAAGACAAGATCTGGATGGCGTTCCATAAAGCTGTAATACCAGTCCGTAGTAGCCATCCGGTTTCTTTCCCAGGCCTCGGGGATGCTCTTACTCTTGCAAGCATGGGCATAGTTATATACCATCCTGCGGACCTCAATTCTCGGCAACCCGTAGAACATTTGGGCCGCCTGGATGGTATATTTAACTATGAGCCCTTCTTGCTCAGGAGTAAAAACCATGTTTACCTTCCCAGGAACAGGCACATAGGTCACCCCGTTAGACTCCTTCTTGGAGCGGTTGAATGCATCCTGTAAGTATCAATATAAATTAGGACATAGAAAATAAAAGAAAACTTAATAGCTTAATTACTACTTTGCTTAAATAATAGAAAACTTAATACTTAATTACTACTTTGCTTAAATAATAGAAAACTTAATACTTAATTACTACTTTGCTTAAATAAAAGAAAACTTAATAGCTTAATTACTACTTTGATTAAATAAAAGAAAACTTAATAGCTTAATTTACTTTGATAAAATAAAAGAAAACTCAATAGCCTAATGCAATTGTCAATATAACTTATAAATAGAAGGTTATAGGATTGAATGGAGAAACTTACAACCAGAGTCGTCTTCTTGACGCCGAATTTTTCAGCGGCCTCCTTGTGGCTGCACTCGGTTTTGACCCGGTGATTGAAGGCCTTTTCTAGGTCGGTCCTGTCCATCTGTTTGTTGGACGTGCGTTGGCGTTGGCGAGGCATGGTAGTGGTGGGTGAATTGGTGGTGTTCTGAAAATAGTTTAAGACATTAGAGGTCATGCCTAGTTATGTTAGGTTTGCTTAGGATAGTATTTTTTCTCCACAAATCACCTTCAACTTGACCCCCCAAATAAACACTGTTTAACTTCACTTAAATGCACCAAATCAATATACAGGTTAAAAATCATGCTAATAAACATAATCAAGCATTTTTCATTATAATTGGGAAGGTAATAAAAAATATATATAATTTTCAAAATCGTCAAGGTGGGCAGGGTCACACCGACCCCCTGACCTTGAAAATGCCCAACTTGAAATGGAATTTTAACCACAAAATATTTTAAATAGAAACATTTTAATAACTTACATCACTTATATAATGATATATGAATGTGCTTATACTTTTACATTGCCGAAATAACTCACAAAATTCTCATAATTTACCTTCAACTTCACACAAAAAAAAAACACTGTTCCACCTCACTTAGATGCACCAAATCAATATACAGGGTTCTCAGCATGCTAATAAACATAATCAAGCACTTGTCATTATGATTGGGAAGGTAAAAAAAAAGATATATAATTTTCAATTATTTTCGGGTCAGTGTGACGCCACCTTGGCAGGGTCGGTGTGCTGCGCCCCGCCATATTTTTTTCCCGCGTTCATGATTCCTGTCCCAGGCAACTGAGTGACTTCTTTTTCACTTGATATCATGCTAATATGATTACACTTCGTGATGCAACCTATCTCCCCAGAATCAGGACGTTATTGCCGACATAGGACACTATATAAGAATCGTGAAATATTACATCGGACATACGAAAAAAAGAAAATCTTACCTGGTGTAAATAGATCCGACTCTGGTGTGCTGCTGTTGTTGCCATGTTGTCCGTCTGCGGTGGCGCTGCGTTCGCACTGAATGACGGCGCGCAATTCAAATTGGTTTTTGAGTTGTTTATGAGGGTCGGTGTGACCCGGTGGTCGGTGTGACCCCAACTGACCCTACATACATACACACACGGGAACCAGAAATACCGTGTATGTACAGTCATGTGTATACATATCCGTACATACACACACATACATACACACTTTCACACACTCTTTCGCACACATTTTTCGCACACTCTTTACCAATAAATTTGTGCGAAAAAAGTGCGAATAAATCAAGTTTCGCACAATTTTTTCGCACAATTTTGCTTACGCACAGCAATGGCCTGATGTCCAAACTCCAGACACACACCGCGTTCTGTATCGAGTGAAAACAATACCCTGTTAATTATATATACAATAATAATAATAATAATAATAATAATAATAATAATAATAATAATAATAATAATAATAATAATAAAATATGTGTAATAATGTGCATGTGTACTTACTGGGTGTGTATGTATGTATGTAGGTATGTGTGTATGTGTGTATGTATGTATGTGGGTGTGGGAGTAGGGGCTTGGGGTGGGTAGAAAGCCTGTATGTGTATGTGTGTGTGTGTTGAGAGAGAGAGAGAGAGAGAGAGAGAGAGAGAGAGAGAGAGAGAAATAAATATCCACCAACACACACACACACACCGACACAAACACACAAATCTATGGCATTACGATACCATCTTTCCTCACACACACACACACACATACACACACACACACACACACACACACACACACACACTCGTTCTCAGTCCTTTTCGAGAAACCAAAATTTTGACAGACTCAAAATGTCAAAAATCCATATATGTTAATTTTGAGTAATGGATATGAGAGGGGGGATAATTTTGAGGGGGGTTGTTGCTCCAAGGGGGGGGGGAGAAATTTGCCCCGTTTTGCTCTCAGATTCACCGTTTTCGAGATATATGCAAAATTGTATCCAAAATTTTGAGTTAAATTTTGAGTGGGTAAATATATATGGATTTTGATGAAATTTGGTGAGAAGGGAGAATATAACATTAGGCAAAACAAACTTTTTCAGATTTATTCTATTGTTTATATTTTTCGAGTTATAAACGTTTTTTGAGTTGAAAATTTAATCCAAAAAAACGCTCATAAGTCAAAATGTTTTCGTTATAAATCAAAAGTAAAAACGGGATTATGTGTCAATTAATAAACTCTACCTTCACACAAAGTTAGAGAAATTAGCCATAATATAAAATATAAAATAATAATAGTTACCCTTTCAATGAGATTATAACAAAATAATTCTTACAAACTATGGAAATTTTCAAAATTTAATTAATCAAATCAAAATCTAATTACGTCATTAAATAGCCAAATAAAGTAGTTAATTTATGTAATAAGGAATTTCAAAAATATTAATAAATAGTTAAGGAAATTGACCATAATATAAATAAAAAATAATAATAGTTACCCTTTCAATGAGATTATAATAAAATAACTTTTATAAACTAATCAATCAAAATAAATCAAAATATGCAAGCAAATAGCCAATAAAATTATCTATTTTCTGTAATAAGTAAATTCAAAAATATTAATAAATAGTTAGAGAAATCAACAAAATTAAAAAAGATAATAATACATTTTAGTTACCCTTTCATTGAGATTATAATAATAAAAAAAAGTTTTACAAACTATGGAAAATTTCAAAAATTAATTACTCAAATCAAAATCCAATTACGTCATTAAATAGCCAAATAAATGATCTAATTTCTGTAATACGAAAAGTGAAAAATATTAATAAATAGTTAGGGAAATTAGCCATAATATAAATAAAAAATAATAATAGTTACCCTTTCATTGCTATTATAAAAAAAACTTTTATAAACTAGGGAAAATATATATAACTATTCAATCAAAATTAACTAAAATACATAGGCAAACAGCCAATAAAATGATCTATTTTGTGTAATAAGGAAAAATAAAAATATTAATAAATAGTTAGAGAAATCAACCAAAATATAAATGAGATTATAATAAATTATCTTTTACAAACTATGGAAATTTTCAAAATTTAATTAATCAAATCAAAATCTAATAACGTCATTAAATAGCCAAATAAAGTAGCTAATGTATGTAAAAAGGAATTTCAAAAATATTAATAAATAGTTAGGAAATTGATCATAATATAAATAAAAAATAATAATAGTTACCCTTTCATTGAGAATATTATAATATATTTTTTACAAACTATGGTAAATTTCACAAACTAATTAATTAAATCAAAATCCAATTACGTTATTAAATAGCTAATAAAATTATCTATTTTTTGAAATAAGGAAACTAAAAAATATCAATAAATATTTAGAGAAAATAATAAAAATAAAAAAGATAATAATATATTTTAGTTACCCTTTCATTGAGATTATAATTTTTTTTTACAAAATATGGAAAATGTCAAAAACTATTGAATAAAATAAAATTAAACACACACAAACAAACAGCCAATAAAATTATCTATTTTGTATAATAAGGAAACTCAAAAATATTAAAAAATAGTTAAAGGAAATTAACCAAAATAAAAATATAAAATAATAATAGTTACCCTATTATTGAGATTATATTAAAATATCTTTTACAAACTATGGAAAATTTCAAAAAGTAATTAATTAAAACAAAATTCAATTACATCATTAAATAGCCAAATAAATGGTCTAATTTCTATAATAAGGAAAGTGAAAAATATTAATAAATAGTTAGGGAAAATAGCCATAATATAAATAAAAAACAATAAT
>JAWZYT010005500.1:22500-50000 GCA_034508575.1 Petrolisthes manimaculis
GTGGCAAGTAATGAGTGGCGAGTAATGAGTGGCGAGTAATGAGTGGTGAGTAATGAGTGGCAAGTAATGAGTGGCGAGTAATGAGTGGCAAGTAATGAGTGGCAAGTAATGAGGGGCGAGTAAAGAGTGGCGAATGGCGAGTAATGAGTGGCGAGTGGCGAGTAATGAGTGGCGAGTAATGAGTGGCGAGTAATGAGTGGCGAGTAATGAGTGGCGAGTAATGAGTGGTGAGTGGCGAGTAATGAGTGGCAAGTGGTGAGTGGCGAGTAATGAGTGGCGAGTAATGAGTGGCGAGTGGCAAGTAATGAGTGGCAAGTAATGAGTGGTGAGTAATGGGTGGCGAGTGTTGAGTGGCGAGTAATGAGTGGCGAGTGGCGAGTGGCGAGTAATGAGTGGCAAGTAATGAGTGGCGAGTATTGAGTGGCGAGTAATGAGTGGCGAGTAATGAGTGGCGAGTAATGAGTAATGAGTGGCAAGTAATGAGTGGCGAGTGTTGAGTGGCGAGTAATGAGTGGCGAGTAATGAGTGGCGAGTAATGAGTGGCGAGTGGCGAGTAATGAGTGGCGAGTAATGAGTGGCGAGTAATGAGTGGCGAGTGGCAAGTAATGAGTGGCGAGTGGCGAGTAATGAGTGGCGAGTAATGAGTGGCGAGTGGCGAGTAATGAGTTTCGAGTGGCGAGTGGCGAGTAACGAGTGGCGAGTAATGAGTGGCGAGTAATGAGTGGCGAGTAATGAGTGGCGAGTGGCGAGTAATGAGTTTCGAGTGGCGAGTGGCGAGTAATGAGTGGCGAGTGGCGAGTAATGAGTGGCGAGTGATGAGTGGCGAGTAATGAGTGGCGAGTAATGAGTGGCGAGTAATGAGTGACAAGTAATGAGTGGTGAGTAATGAGTGGCGAGTGGCGAGTAATGAGTAGCGAGTAATGAGTGGCGAGTGGCAAGTAATGAGTGGCAAGTAATGAGTGGTGAGTAATGGGTGGCGAGTGTTGAGTGGCGAGTAATGAGTGGCGAGTGGCGAGTAATGAGTGGCAAGTAATGAGTGGCAAGTATTGAGTAGCGAGTGGCGAGTAATGAGTGGCGAGTGGCGAGTAATGAGTGGCGAGTAATGAGTGGCGAGTAATGAGTAATGAGTGGCAAGTAATGAGTGGCGAGTGTTGAGTGGCGAGTAATGAGTGGCGAGT
Organism: Petrolisthes manimaculis; assembly: GCA_034508575.1. Lineage (NCBI taxonomy): Eukaryota > Metazoa > Arthropoda > Malacostraca > Decapoda > Porcellanidae > Petrolisthes > Petrolisthes manimaculis. Next base: position 23,679 of record JAWZYT010005500.1, read on the forward strand.
AATGAGTGGCGAGTAAAGAGTGGCGAGTGGCGAGTAATGAGTGGCGAGTAATGAGTGGCGAGTAATGAGTGGCAAGTGGGGAGTGGCGAGTGGCGAGTAATGAGTGGTGAGTGGCGAGTAACGAGTGGCGAGTGGTGAGTAAAGAGTGGCGAGTGGCGAGTAATGAGTGGCGAGTAATGAGTGGCGAGTAATGAGTGGCGAGTGGCGAGTAATGAGTTTCAAGTGGCGAGTGGTGAGTGGCGAGTAACGAGTGGCGAGTAATGAGTGGTGAGTAATGAGTGGCGAGTAATGAGTGGCGAGTAATGAGTGGCGAGTAATGAGTGGCGAGTAATGAGTGGCGAGTAATGAGTGGCGAGTGGCGAGTAATGAGTGGCCAGTAATGAGTGGCGAGTAATGAGTGGCGAGTATTGAGTGGCGAGTGGCGAGTGGGGAGTGCAAATGATGAGTAATGAGTGGTGAGTGGCGAGTAGTGAGTGGCGAGTGGCGAGTGGCGAGTAATTAGTGGCGAGTGGCAAGTGGCGAGTAATGAGTGGCGAGTAATGAGTGGCGAGTGGCGAGTAATGAGTTTCGAGTGGCGAGTGGCAAGTGGCGAGTAACGAGTGGCGAGTAATGAGTGGCGAGTAATGAGTGGCGAGTAATGAGTGGCAAGTGGCGAGTAATGAGTGGCGAGTGGCGAGTAATGAGTTTCGAGTGGCGAGTGGCGAGTAATGAGTGGCGAGTGGCGAGTAATGAGTGGCGAGTAATGAGTGGCGAGTAATGAGTGGCGAGTAATGAGTGGCGAGTAATGAGTGGTGAGTGGCGAGTAATGAGTGGCAAGTGGTGAGTGGCGAGTAATGAGTGGCGAGTAATGAGTGGCGAGTGGCAAGTAATGAGTGGCAAGTAATGAGTGGTGAGTAATGGGTGGCGAGTGTTGAGTGGCGAGTAATGAGTGGCGAGTGGCGAGTGGCGAGTAATGAGTGGCAAGTAATGAGTGGCGAGTATTGAGTGGCGAGTAATGAGTGGCGAGTAATGAGTGGCGAGTAATGAGTAATGAGTGGCAAGTAATGAGTGGCGAGTGTTGAGTGGCGAGTAATGAGTGGCGAGTAATGAGTGGCGAGTAATGAGTGGCGAGTGGCGAGTAATGAGTGGCGAGTAATGAGTGGCGAGTAATGAGTGGCGAGTGGCAAGTAATGAGTGGCGAGTGGCGAGTAATGAGTGGCGAGTAATGAGTGGCGAGTGGGGAGTGGCGAGTGGCGAGTAATGAGTGGTGAGTGGCGAGTAATGAGTGGCAAGTGGCGAGTGGCGAGTAAAGAGTGGCGAGTGGCGAGTAATGAGTGGCGAGTGGCGAGTGGCGGGTAATGAGTTTCGAGTGGCGAGTGGCGAGTGGCGAGTAACGAGTGGCGAGTAATGAGTGGCGAGTAATGAATGGAGAGTAATGAGTGGCGAGTGGCGAGTATTGAGTGGCGAGTAATGAGTGGCGAGTAATGAATGGCGAGTAATGAGTGGCGAGTAATGAGTGGCGAGTAATGAGTGGCGAGTAATGAGTGGTGAGTAGCGAGTAATGAGTGGCAAGTGGCGAGTGGCGAGTAATGAGTGGCGAGTAATGAGTGGCGAGTGGCAAGTAATGAGTGGCAAGTAATGAGTGGTGAGTAATGGGTGGCGAGTGTTGAGTGGCGAGTAATGAGTGGCGAGTGGCGAGTGGCGAGTAATGAGTGGCGAGTATTGAGTGGCGAGTGGCGAGTAATGAGTTGCGAGTGGCGAGTGGCGAGTAATGAGTGGCGAGTAATGAGTGGCGAGTAATGAGTGGCGAGTAATGAGTAATGAGTGGCAAGTAATGAGTGGCGAGTGTTGAGTGGCGAGTAATGAGTGGCGAGTAATGAGTGGCGAGTAATGAGTGGCGAGTAATGAGTGGCGAGTAATGAGTGGCGAGTAATGAGTGGTGAGTGGCGAGTAATGAGTGGCAAGTGGCGAGTGGCGAGTAATGAGTGGCGAGTAATGAGTGGCGAGTGGCAAGTAAAGAGTGGCAAGTAATGAGTGGTGAGTAATGGGTGGCGAGTGTTGAGTGGCGAGTAATGAGTGGCGAGTGGCGAGTGGCGAGTGGCGAGTAATGAGTGGCGAGTATTGAGTGGCGAGTGGCGAGTAATGAGTTGCGAGTGGCGAGTAATGAGTGGCGAGTAATGAGTGGCGAGTAATGAGTGGCGAGTAATGAGTAATGAGTGGCAAGTAATGAGTGGCGAGTGTTGAGTGGCGAGTAATGAGTGGCGAGTAATGAGTGGCGAGTGGTGAGTAATGAGTGGCGAGTGGCGAGTAATGAGTGGCGAGTAATGAGTGGCGAGTAATGAGTGGCAAGTGGCGAGTAGGGAGTGGCAAGTGGCGAGTAATGAGTGGTGAGTGGCGAGTAACGAGTGGCGAGTGGTGAGTAAAGAGTGGCGAGTGGCGAGTAATGAGTGGCGAGTAATGAGTGGCGAGTAATGAGTGGCGAGTGGCGAGTAATGAGTTCCAAGTGGCGAGTGGCGAGTGGCGAGTAACGAGTGGCGAGTAATGAGTGGTGAGTAATGAGTGGCGAGTAATGAGTGGCGAGTAATGAGTGGCGAGTAATGAGTGGCGAGTAAAGAGTGGCGAATGGCGAGTAATGAGTGGCGAGTGGCGAGTAATGAGTGGCCAGTAATGAGTGGCGAGTAATGAGTGGCGAGTAATGAGTGGCGAGTGGCGAGTGGGGAGTGCAAATGACGAGTAATGAGTAGTGAGTGGCGAGTAGTGAGTGGCGAGTGGCGATTGGCGAGTAATTAGTGGCGAGTGGCAAGTGGCGAGTAATGAGTGGCGAGTAATGAGTGGCGAGTAATGAGTGGCGAGTGGCGAGTAATGAGTTTCGAGTGGCGAGTGGCGAGTGGCGAGTAACGAGTGGCGAGTAATGAGTGGCGAGTAATGAGTGGCGAGTAATGAGTGGCGAGTAATGAGTGGCAAGTGGCGAGTAATGAGTGGCGAGTGGCGAGCAATGAGTTTCGAGTGGCGAGTGGTGAATAATGAGTGGCGAGTGGCAAGTAATGAGTGGCGAGTAATGAGTGGCGAGTGGCGAGTAATGAGTTTCGAGTGGCGAGTAATGACTGGCGAGTGGCGAGTGGCGAGTAATGAGTGGCGAGTAATGAGTGGCAAGTGGCGAGTGGCGAGTAATGAGTGGCGAGTAATGAGTGGCGAGTGGCAAGTAATGAGTGGCAAGTAATGAGTGGTGAGTAATGAGTGGCGAGTGGCGAGTGGCGAGTAATGAGTGGCGAGTATTGAGTGGCGAGTGGCGAGTAATGAGTTGCGAGTGGCGAGTGGCGAGTAATGAGTGGCGAGTAATGAGTGGCGAGTAATGAGTGGCGAGTAATGAGTGGTGAGTGGCGAGTAATGAGTGGCAAGTGGCGAGTGGCGAGTAATGAGTGGCGAGTAATGAGTGGCGAGTGGCAAGTAATGAGTGGCAAGTAATGAGTGGTGAGTAATGGGTGGCGAGTGTTGAGTGGCGAGTAATGAGTGGCAAGTGGCGAGTGGCGAGTGGCGAGTAATGAGTGGCGAGTATTGAGTGGTGAGTGGCGAGTAATGAGTTGCGAGTGGCGAGTAATGAGTGGCGAGTAATGAGTGGCGAGTAATGAGTGGCGAGTAATGAGTAATGAGTGGCAAGTAATGAGTGGCGAGTGTTGAGTGGCGAGTAATGAGTGGCGAGTAATGAGTGGCGAGTGGCGAGTAATGAGTGGCGAGTGGCGAGTGGCGAGTGGCGAGTAATGAGTGGCGAGTAATGAGTGGCAAGTAATGAGTGGCAAGTGGCGAGTAGGGAGTGGCGAGTGGCGAGTAATGAGTGGTGAGTGGCGAGTAACGAGTGGCGAGTGGTGAGTAAAGAGTGGCGAGTGGCGAGTAATGAGTGGCGAGTAATGAGTGGTGAGTAATGAGTGGCGAGTGGCGAGTAATGAGTTTCAAGTGGCGAGTGGCGAGTGGCGAGTAACGAGTGGCGAGTAATGAGTGGTGAGTAATGAGTGGCGAGTAATGAGTGGCGAGTAATGAGTGGCGAGTAATGAGTGGCGAGTAAAGAGTGGCGAATGGCGAGTAATGAGTGGCGAGTGGCGAGTAATGAGTGGCCAGTAATGAGTGGCGAGTAATGAGTGGCGAGTAATGAGTGGCGAGTGGCGAGTGGGGAGTGCAAATGACGAGTAATGAGTGGTGAGTGGCGAGTAGTGAGTGGCGAGTGACGATTGGCGAGTAATTAGTGGCGAGTGGCAAGTGGCGAGTAATGAGTGGCGAGTAATGAGTGGCGAGTAATGAGTGGCGAGTGGCGAGTAATGAGTTTCGAGTGGCGAGTGGCGAGTGGCGAGTAACGATTGGTGAGTAATGAGTGGCGAGTAATGAGTGGCGAGTAATGAGTGGCGAGTAATGAGTGGCAAGTGGCGAGTAATGAGTGGCGAGTGGCGAGTAATGAGTTTCGAGTGGCGAGTGGTGAGTAATGAGTGGCGAGTGGCGAGTAATGAGTGGCGAGTAATGAGTGGCGAGTGGCGAGTAATGAGTTTCGAGTGGCGAGTGGCGAGTAATGAGTGGCGAGTGGCGAGTGGCGAGTAATGAGTGGCGAGTAATGAGTGGCGAGTAATGAGTTGCGAGTGGCGAGTAATGAGTTTCGAGTGGCGAGTGGCGAGTGGCGAGTAAAGAGTGGCGAGTAATGAGTGGCGAGTAATGAGTGGCGAGTAATGAGTAATGTGTGGCAAGTAATGAGTGGCGAGTGTTGAGTGGCGAGTAATGAGTGGCGAGTAATGAGTGGCAAGTAATGAGTGGCGAGTGGCGAGTAATGAGTGGCGAGTAATGAGTGGCGAGTAATGAGTGGCGAGTGGCGAGTAATGAGTGGTGAGTGGCGAGTAATGAGTGGCGAGTAATGAGTGGCGAGTGGCGAGTGGGGAGTGGCGAGTGGCGAGTAATGAGTGGTGAGTGGCGAGTAATGAGTGGCGAGTGGCGAGTAAAGAGTGGCGAGTGGCGAGTAATGAGTGGCGAGTGGCGAGTGGCGGGTAATGAGTTTCGAGTGGCGAGTGGCGAGTGGCGAGTAACGAGTGGCGAGTAATGAGTGGCGAGTAATGAATGGCGAGTATTGAGTGGCGAGTAATGAGTGGAGAGTAATGAGTGGTGAGTGGCGAGTATTGAGTGGCAAGTGGCGAGTGGCGAGTAATGAGTGGCGAGTAATGAGTGGCGAGTGGCAAGTAATGAGTGGCAAGTAATGAGTGGTGAGTAATGGGTGGCGAGTGTTGAGTGGCGAGTAATGAGTGGCAAGTGGCGAGTGGCGAGTGGCGAGTAATGAGTGGCGAGTATTGAGTGGTGAGTGGCGAGTAATGAGTTGCGAGTGGCGAGTAATGAGTGGCGAGTAATGAGTGGCGAGTAATGAGTGGCGAGTAATGAGTAATGAGTGGCAAGTAATGAGTGGCGAGTGTTGAGTGGCGAGTAATGAGTGGCGAGTAATGAGTGGCGAGTGGCGAGTAATGAGTGGCGAGTGGCGAGTGGCGAGTGGCGAGTAATGAGTGGCGAGTAATGAGTGGCAAGTAATGAGTGGCAAGTGGCGAGTAGGGAGTGGCGAGTGGCGAGTAATGAGTGGTGAGTGGCGAGTAACGAGTGGCGAGTGGTGAGTAAAGAGTGGCGAGTGGCGAGTAATGAGTGGCGAGTAATGAGTGGTGAGTAATGAGTGGCGAGTGGCGAGTAATGAGTTTCAAGTGGCGAGTGGCGAGTGGCGAGTAACGAGTGGCGAGTAATGAGTGGTGAGTAATGAGTGGCGAGTAATGAGTGGCGAGTAATGAGTGGCGAGTAATGAGTGGCGAGTAAAGAGTGGCGAATGGCGAGTAATGAGTGGCGAGTGGCGAGTAATGAGTGGCCAGTAATGAGTGGCGAGTAATGAGTGGCGAGTAATGAGTGGCGAGTGGCGAGTGGGGAGTGCAAATGACGAGTAATGAGTGGTGAGTGGCGAGTAGTGAGTGGCGAGTGACGATTGGCGAGTAATTAGTGGCGAGTGGCAAGTGGCGAGTAATGAGTGGCGAGTAATGAGTGGCGAGTAATGAGTGGCGAGTGGCGAGTAATGAGTTTCGAGTGGCGAGTGGCGAGTGGCGAGTAACGAGTGGCGAGTAATGAGTGGCGAGTAATGAGTGGCGAGTAATGAGTGGCGAGTAATGAGTGGCAAGTGGCGAGTAATGAGTGGCGAGTGGCGAGTAATGAGTTTCGAGTGGCGAGTGGTGAGTAATGAGTGGCGAGTGGCGAGTAATGAGTGGCGAGTAATGAGTGGCGAGTGGCGAGTAATGAGTTTCGAGTGGCGAGTGGCGAGTAATGAGTGGCGAGTGGCGAGTGGCGAGTAATGAGTGGCGAGTAATGAGTGGCGAGTAATGAGTTGCGAGTGGCGAGTAATGAGTTTCGAGTGGCGAGTGGCGAGTGGCGAGTAAAGAGTGGCGAGTAATGAGTGGCGAGTAATGAGTGGCGAGTAATGAGTAATGTGTGGCAAGTAATGAGTGGCGAGTGTTGAGTGGCGAGTAATGAGTGGCGAGTAATGAGTGGCAAGTAATGAGTGGCGAGTGGCGAGTAATGAGTGGCGAGTAATGAGTGGCGAGTAATGAGTGGCGAGTGGCGAGTAATGAGTGGTGAGTGGCGAGTAATGAGTGGCGAGTAATGAGTGGCGAGTGGCGAGTGGGGAGTGGCGAGTGGCGAGTAATGAGTGGTGAGTGGCGAGTAATGAGTGGCGAGTGGCGAGTAAAGAGTGGCGAGTGGCGAGTAATGAGTGGCGAGTGGCGAGTGGCGGGTAATGAGTTTCGAGTGGCGAGTGGCGAGTGGCGAGTAACGAGTGGCGAGTAATGAGTGGCGAGTAATGAATGGCGAGTATTGAGTGGCGAGTAATGAGTGGAGAGTAATGAGTGGTGAGTGGCGAGTATTGAGTGGCAAGTGGCGAGTGGCGAGTAATGAGTGGCGAGTAATGAGTGGCGAGTGGCAAGTAATGAGTGGCAAGTAATGAGTGGTGAGTAATGGGTGGCGAGTGTTGAGTGGCGAGTAATGAGTGGCAAGTGGCGAGTGGCGAGTGGCGAGTAATGAGTGGCGAGTATTGAGTGGTGAGTGGCGAGTAATGAGTTGCGAGTGGCGAGTAATGAGTGGCGAGTAATGAGTGGCGAGTAATGAGTGGCGAGTAATGAGTAATGAGTGGCAAGTAATGAGTGGCGAGTGTTGAGTGGCGAGTAATGAGTGGCGAGTAATGAGTGGCGAGTGGCGAGTAATGAGTGGCGAGTGGCGAGTAATGAGTAGCGAGTAATGAGTAGCGAGTAATGAGTGGCAGGTAATGAGTGGCAAGTGGCGAGTAGGGAGTGGCGAGTGGCGAGTAATGAGTGGTGAGTGGCGAGTAACGAGTGGCGAGTGGTGAGTAAAGAGTGGCGAGTGGCGAGTAATGAGTGGCGAGTAATGAGTGGCGAGTGGCGAGTAATGAGTTTCAAGTGGCGAGTGGCGAGTGGCGAGTAACGAGTGGCGAGTAATGAGTGGTGAGTAATGAGTGGCGAGTAATGAGTGGCGAGTAATGAGTGGCGAGTAATGAGTGGCGAGTAAAGAGTGGCGAATGGCGAGTAATGAGTGGCGAGTGGCGAGTATTGAGTGGCCAGTAATGAGTGGCGAGTATTGAGTGGCGAGTAATGAGTGGAGAGTAATGAGTGGTGAGTGGCGAGTATTGAGTGGCGAGTAATGAGTGCCGAGTAATGAGTGGCGAGTAATGAGTGGCGAGTAACGAGTGGCGAGTAATGAGTGGTGAGTGACGAGTAATGAGTGGCAAGTGGCGAGTGGCGAGTAATGAGTGGCGAGTAATGAGTGGCGAGTGGCAAGTAATGAGTGTCAAGTAATGAGTGGTGAGTAATGGGTGGCGAGTGTTGAGTGGCGAGTAATGAGTGGCGAGTGGCGAGTGGCGAGTAATGAGTTGCGAGTGGCGAGTAATGAGTGGCGAGTAATGAGTGGCGAGTAATGAGTGGCGAGTAATGAGTAATGAGTGGCAAGTAATGAGTGGCGAGTGTTGAGTGGCGAGTAATGAGTGGCGAGTAATGAGTGGCGAGTAATGAGTGGCGAGTGGCGAGTAATGAGTGGCGAGTGGCGAGTAATGAGTAGCGAGTAATGAGTAGCGAGTAATGAGTGGCAGGTAATGAGTGGCAAGTGGCGAGTAGGGAGTGGCGAGTGGCGAGTAATGAGTGGTGAGTGGCGAGTAACGAGTGGCGAGTGGTGAGTAAAGAGTGGCGAGTGGCGAGTAATGAGTGGCGAGTAATGAGTGGCGAGTGGCGAGTAATGAGTTTCAAGTGGCGAGTGGCGAGTGGCGAGTAACGAGTGGCGAGTAATGAGTGGTGAGTAATGAGTGGCGAGTAATGAGTGGCGAGTAATGAGTGGCGAGTAATGAGTGGCGAGTAAAGAGTGGCGAATGGCGAGTAATGAGTGGCGAGTGGCGAGTATTGAGTGGCCAGTAATGAGTGGCGAGTAATGAGTGGCGAGTAATGAGTGGCGAGTGGCGAGTGTGGAGTGCAAATGACGAGTAATGAGTGGTGAGTGGCGAGTAGTGAGTGGCGAGTGGCGAGTGGCGAGTAATTAGTGGCGAGTGGCAAGTGGCGAGTAATGAGTGGCGAGTAATGAGTGGCGAGTAATGAGTGGCGAGTGGCGAGTAATGAGTTTCGTGTGGTGAGTAACGAGTGGCGAGTAATGAGTGGCGAGTAATGAGTGGCGAGTAATGAGTGGCGAGTGGCGGGTGGGGAGTGGCGAGTAATTAGTGGCGAGTGGCGAGTAATGAGTTTCGAGTGGCAAGTGGCGAGTAATGAGTGGCGAGTGGCGAGTAATGAGTGGCGAGTAATGAGTGGCGAGTGGCGAGTAATGAGTTTCGAGTGGCGAGTGGCGAGTAATGAGTGGCGAGTGGCGAGTGGCGAGTAATGAGTTGCGAGTAATGAGTGGCGAGTAATGAGTGGCGAGTGGCGAGTAATGAGTTTCGAGTGGCGAGTGGCGAGTGGCGAGTAACGAGTGGCGAGTAATGAGTGGCGAGTAATGAGTGGCGAGTAATGAGTGGCGAGTAATGAGTGGCGAGTAGCGAGTAATGAGTGGCAAGTGGCGAGTAATGAGTTTCGAGTGGCGAGTGGCGAGTAATGAGTGGCGAGTGGCGAGTAATGAGTGGCGAGTAATATGTGGCGAGTAATGAGTGGCGAGTAATGAGTGGCGAGTAATGAGTGGCGAGTAATGAGTGGTGAGTGGCGAGTAATGAGTGGCAAGTGGTGAGTGGCGAGTAATGAGTGGCGAGTAATGAGTTTCGAGTGGCAAGTAATGAGTGGCAAGTAATGAGTGGTGAGTAATGGGTGGCGAGTGTTGAGTGGCGAGTAATGAGTGGCGAGTGGCAAGTAATGAGTGGCGAGTATTGAGTGGCGAGTGGCGAGTAATGAGTGGCGAATGGCGAGTGGCGAGTAATGAGTGGCGAGTAATGAGTGGCGAGTAATGAGTGGCGAGAAATGAGTAATGAGTGGCAAGTAATGAGTGGCGAGTGTTGAGTGGCGAGTAATGAGTGGCGAGTAATGAGTGGCGAGTAATGAGTGGCGAGTAAGGAGTAATGAGTGGCGAGTAATGAGTGGCGAGTAATGAGTGGCGAGTGGCGAGTAATGAGTGGCGAGTGGCGAGTAATGAGTGGCGAGTAATGAGTGGCGAGTAATGAGTTGCGAGTGGCGAGTGGGGAGTGGCGAGTGGCGAGTAATGAGTGGTGAGTGGCGAGTAATGAGTGGCGAGTGGCGAGTGGCGAGTGGCGAGTGGCGAGTGGCGGGTAATGAGTTTCGAGTGGCGAGTGGCGAGTGGCGAGTAACGAGTGGCGAGTAATGAGTGGTGAGTAATGAGTGGCGAGTATTGAGTGGCGAGTAATGAGTGGAGAGTAATGAGTGGCGAGTGGCGAGTATTGAGTGGCGAGTAATGAGTGGCGAGTAATGAGTGGCGAGTAATGAGTGGCGAGTAATGAGTGGCGAGTAATGAGTGGTGAGTGGCGAGTAATGAGTGGCAAGTGGCGAGTGGCGAGTAATGAGTGGCGAGTAATGAGTGGCGAGTGGCAAGTAATGAGTGGCAAGTAATGAGTGGTGAGTAATGGGTGGCGAGTGTTGAGTGGCGAGTAATGAGTGGCGAGTATTGAGTGGCGAGTATTGAGTGGCGAGTGGCGAGTAATGAGTTGTGAGTGGCGAGTGGCGAGTAATGAGTGGCGAGTAATGAGTGGCGAGTAATGAGTGGCGAGTAATGAGTAATGAGTGGCAAGTAATGAGTGGCGAGTGTTGAGTGGCGAGTAATGAGTGGCGAGTAATGAGTGGCGAGTAATGAGTGGCGAGTAATGAGTGGCGAGTAATGAGTGGCGAGTAATGAGTGGTGAGTGGCGAGTAATGAATGGCAAGTGGCGAGTGGCGAGTAATGAGTGGCGAGTAATGAGTGGCGAGTGGCAAGTAATGAGTGGCAAGTAATGAGTGGTGAGTAATGGGTGGCGAGTGTTGAGTGGCGAGTAATGAGTGGCGAGTGGCGAGTGGCGAGTAATGAGTGGCGAGTGGCGAGTGGCGAGTGGCGAGTAATGAGTTGCGAGTGGCGAGTAATGAGTGGCGAGTAATGAGTGGCGAGTAATGAGTGGCGAGTAATGAGTAATGAGTGGCAAGTAATGAGTGGCGAGAAATGAGTGGCAAGTGGCGAGTGGGGAGTGGCGAGTGGCGAGTAATGAGTGGTGAGTAATGAGTGGCAAGTGGCGAGTAATGAGTGGCAAGTGGCGAGTAATGAGTGGCGAGTAATAAGTGGCAAGTGGCGAGTGGGGAGTGGCGAGTGGTGAGTAAAGAGTGGCGAGTGGCGAGTAATGAGTGGCGAGTAATGAGTGGCGAGTAATGAGTGGCGAGTGGCGAGTAATGAGTTTCAAGTGGCGAGTGGCGAGTGGCGAGTAACGAGTGGCGAGTGGCGAGTAATGAGTGGCGAGTAATAAGTGGCGAGTAATGAGTGGCGAGTGGCGAGTAATGAGTGGCGAGTAATAAGTGGCAAGTAATGAGTGGCGAGTGGCGAGTAATGAGTGGCGAGTGGAGAGTAATGAGTCGCGAGTAATGAGTTGTGAGTAATGAGTGGCGAGTGGCGAGTAATTAGTGGCAAGTAATAAGTGGTGAGTAATGGGTGGCGAGTGTTGAGTGGCGAGTAATGAGTGGCGAGTGGTGAGTGGCGAGTAATGAGTGGCGAGTAATGAGTGGCGAGTAATGAGTGGCGAGTGGCGAGTAATGAGTGGCGAGTAATGGGTGGTGAGTAATGAGTGGCGAGTGTTGAGTGGCGAGTAATGAGTGGCGAGTAATGAGTGGCGAGTGGCGAGTGGGGAGTGGCGAGTGGCGATATATGAGTGGTGAGTGGCGAGTAATGAGTGGCGAGTGGCAAGTAATGAGTGGCGAGTGGCGAGTGGCGAGTAATGAGTGGCGAGTAATGAGTGGCGAGTGGCGATTAATGAGTTTCGAGTGGCGAGTGGCGAGTAATGAGTGACGAGTAATATGTGGTGAGTGGCTAGTAATGAGTGGCGAGTGGCAAGTACTGAGTGGCGAGTAATGAGTGGCGAGTGGCGAGTAATAACTGACGAGTAATGAATGGTAAGTGGCGAGTAATGAGTGGCGAGTGGCGAGTGGCGAGTAATGAGTGGCGAGTGGCGAGTAATGAGTAATGAGTGGCGAGTAATGAGTGGCAAATAATGAGTGGCAAGTGGCGAGTAATGAGTTTCGAGTGGTGAGTGGCGAGTAATGAGTGGCGAGTAATGAGTGGTGAGTAATGAGTGGCGAGTAATGAGTGGCGAGTAATGAGTGGCGAGTAATGAGTGGCGAGTAATGAGTGGCGAGTAATGAGTGGCGAGTGACGAGTGGCGAGTAATGAGTGGCGAGTAATGAGTGGCGAGTAATGAGTGGCGAGTGGCGAGTAATAAGGGGCGAGTGGCGAGTAATGAGTGGCGAGTAATCAGTTGTGAGTAATGAGTGGCGAGTGGCGAGTGGCGAGTAATGAGTGGCAAGTAATGAGTGGTGAGTATTGGGTGGCGAGTGTTGAGTGGCGAGTAATGAGTGGCGAGTGGCGAGTGGCGAGTAATGAGTGGCGAGTAATGAGTGGTGAGTAATGAGTGACGAGTGGCTAGTAATGAGTGGCGAGTGGCAAGTACTGAGTGGCGAGTAATGAGTGGCGAGTGGCGAGCAATGAGTGGCTAGTGGCGAGTGGCGAGTAATGAGTAATGAGTGGTGAGTAATGAGTGGCAAATAATGAGTGGCGAGTGGCGAGTAATGAGTTTCGAGTGGCAAGTGGCGAGTAATGAGTGGCGAGTAATGAGTGGCGAGTAATGTGTGGCGAGTAATGAGTGGCGAGTAATAAGTGGCGAGTAATGAGTGGCGAGTAATGAGTGGCGAGTGGCGAGTAATGAGTGGCCACTCTCCACTCGAAACTCATTACTCGCCACTCGCCACTCATGACTCGCCACTCATTACTCGCCACTCATTACTGGCCACTCATTACTCGCCGCTCGCCACTCATTACTCGCCATTCGCCACTCTTTACTCGCCACTCATTACTCACCACTCATTACTCGCCACTCATTACTCGCCACTCGCCACTCTTTACTCACCACTCGCCACTCGCCACTCATTACTCGCCACTCACCACTCATTACTCGCCACTCGCCACTCCCCACTCGCCACTCGCCACTCATTACTCGCCACTCATTACTCGCCACTCATTACTCGCCACTCGCCACTCATTACTTGCCACTCGCCACTCATTACTCACCACTCGCCACTCATTACTCGCCACTCATTACTCGCCACTCATTACTCGCCACTCATTACTTGAGACTCATTACTCGCCACTCGCCACTCATTACTCGCCACTCGCCACTCATTACTCGCCACTCATTACTCGCCACTCATTACTCGCCACTCAACACTCGCCACTCATTACTTGCCACTCATTACTCATTACTCGCCACTCATTACTCGCCACTCATTACTCGCCACTCATTACTCGCCACTCGCCACTCGCAACTCATTACTCGCCACTCGACACTCAATACTCGCCACTCATTACTCGCCACTCGCCACTCGCCACTCATTACTCGCCACTCAACACTCGCCACCCATTACTCACCACTCATTACTTGCCACTCATTACTTGCCACTCGCCACTCATTACTCGCCACTCATTACTCGCCACTCGCCACTTGCCACTCATTACTCGCCACTCACCACTCATTACTAGCCACTCATTACTCGCCACTCATTACTCGCCACTCATTACTCGCCACTCACCACTCATTCCTCGCCACTCGCCACTCATTACTTACCACTCATTACTCGCCACTCATTACTTGCCACTCATTACTCGCCACTCGTTACTCGCCACTCGCCACTCGCCACTTGAAACTCATTACTCGCCACTCGCCACTCATTACTCGCCACTCATTACTCGCCACTCGCCACTCGAAACTCATTACTCGCCACTCGCCACTCGCCACTCATTACTCGCTACTCACCACTCTTTACTTGCCACTCGCCACTCGCCACTCATTACTCGCCACTCACCACTCATTACTCGCCACTCGCCACTCCCCACTCGCCACTCGCCACTCATTACTCGCCACTCATTACTCGCCACTCATTACTCGCCACTCGCCACTCATTACTCGCCACTCGCCACTCATTACTCGCCACTCATTACTCGCCACTCATTACTCGCCACTCGCCACTCATTACTCGCCACTCATTACTCGCCACTCATTACTCGCCACTCAACACTCGCCACTCATTACTTGCCACTCATTACTCATTACTCGCCACTCATTACTTGCCACTCATTACTCGCCACTCATTACTCGCCCCTCGCCACTCGCCACTCATTACTCGCCACTCGCCACTCAATACTCGCCACTCATTACTTGCCACTCATTACTCGCCACTCGCCACTCGCCACTCATTACTCGCTACTCAACACTCGCCACCCATTACTCACCACTCATTACTTGCCACTCATTACTTGCCACTTGCCACTCATTACTCGCCACTCATTACTCGCCACTCGCCACTTGCCACTCATTACTCGCCACTCACCACTCATTACTCGCCACTCATTACTCGCCACTCATTACTCGCCACTCATTACTCGCCACTCGCCACTCATTACTCGCCACTCGCCACTCGAAACTCATTACTCGCCACTCGCCACTCATTACTCGCCACTCATTACTCGCCACTCATTACTCTCCACTCATTACTCGCCACTCGTTACTCGCTACTCGCCACTCGCCACACGAAACTCATTACTCGCCACTCGCCACTCATTATTCGCCACTCATTACTCGCCACTTGCCACTCGCCAAAAATTACTCGCCACTCGCCACTCGCCACTCACTACTCGCCACTCACCACTCATTACTCATCATTTGCACTCCACACTCGCCACTCGCCACTCATTATTTGCCACTCATTACTGGCCACTCATTACTCGCCACTCGCCACTCATTACTAGCCATTCGCCACTCTTTAATCGCCACTCATTACTCGCCACTCATTACTCGCCACTCATTACTCGCCACTCATTACTCACCACTCATTACTCGCCACTCGTTACTCGCAACTCGCCACTCGCCACTTGAAACTCATTACTCGCCACTCGCCACTCATTACTCGCCACTCATTACTCGCCACTCGCCACTCTTTACTCACCACTCGCCACTCGCCACTCATTACTCGCCACTCACCACTCATTACTCGCCACTCGCCACTCCCCACTCGCCACTCGCCACTCATTACTCGCCACTCATTACTCGCCACTCATTACTCGCCACTCATTATTCGCCACTCGCCACTCATTACTCGCCACTCATTACTCGCCACTCATTACTCGCCACTCATTACTCGCCACTCGCCACTCATTACTCGCCACTCATTACTCGCCACTCATTACTCGCCACTCGCCACTCATTACTCGCCACTCATTACTCGCCACTCATTACTCGCAACTCAAAACTCGCCACTCATTACTTGCCACTCATTACTCATTACTCGCCACTCATTACTCGCCACTCATTACTCGCCACTCATTACTTGCCACTCGCCACTCGCCACTCATTACTCGCCACTCGCCACTCAATACTCGCCACTCATTACTTTACTTGCCACTCATTACTCGCCACTCGCCACTTGCCACTCATTACTCGCCACTCAACACTCGCCACCCATTACTCACCACTCATTACTTGCCACTCATTACTTGCCACTCGCCACTCATTACTCGCCACTCATTACTCGCCACTCGCCACTTGCCACTCATTACTCGCCACTCACCACTCATTACTCGCCTCTCATTACTCGCCACTCATTACTCGCTACTCATTACTCGCCACTCATTACTCGCCACTCATTACACGCCACTCGCCACTCATTACTCGCCACTCGCCACTCGAAACTCATTACTCGCCACTCGCCACTCATTACTCGCCACTCATTACTCGCCACTCATTACTCGCCACTCATTACTCGCCACTCGTTACTCGCCACTCGCCATTCGCCACACGAAACTCATTACTCGCCACTCGCCACTCATTACTCGCCACTCATTACTCGCCACTCATTACTCGCCACTTGCCACTCGCCACTAATTACTCGCCACTCGCCACTCGCCACTCACCACTCGCCACTCACCACTCATTACTCGTCATTTGCACTCCACACTCGCCACTCGCCACTCATTACTCGCCACTCATTATTCGCCACTCATTACTGGCCACTCATTACTCGCCACTCGCCACTCATTACTCGCCATTCGCCACTCTTTACTCGCCACTCATTACTCGCCACTCATTACTCGCCACTCATTACTCACCACTCATTACTCGCCACTCGTTACTCGCCACTCGCCACTCGCCACTTGAAACTCATTATTCGTCACTCGCCACTCATTACTCTCCACTCATTACTCGCCACTCAATACTCGCCACTCATTACTCGCCACTCATTACTCGCCACTCGTTACTCACCACTCGCCACTCGCCACTCGAAAATCATTACTCGCCACTAGCCACTCGCCACTCATTACTCGCTACTCGCCACTCTTTACTCGCCACTCGCCACTCGCCACTCATTACTCGCCACTCACCACTCATTACTCGCCACTCGCCACTCCCTACTCGCCACTCGCCACTCATTACTCGCCACTCATTACTCGCCACTCATTACTCGCCACTCGCCACTCATTACTCGCCACTCGCCACTCATTACTTGCCACTCATTACTCGCCACTCATTACTCGCCACTCGCCACTCATTACTTGCCACTCATTACTCGCCACTCATTACTCGCCACTCAACACTCGCCACTCATTACTTGCCACTCATTACTCATTACTCGCCACTCATTACGTGCCACTCATTACTCGCCACTCATTACTCGCCACTCGCCACTCGCCACTCATTACTCGCCACTCGCCACTCAATACTCGCCACTCATTACTTGCCACTCATTACTTGCCACTCGCCACTCGCCACTCATTACTCGCCACTCAACACTCGCCACCCATTACTCACCACTCATTACTTGCCACTCATTACTTGCCACTCGCCACTCATTACTCGCCACTCATTACTCGCCACTCGCCACTTGCCACTCATTGCTCGCCACTCACCACTTATTACTCGCCACTCATTACTCGCTACTCATTACTCGCCACTCATTACTCGCCACTCATTACTCGCCACTCATTACTCGCCACTCGCCACTCATTACTCGCCACTCGCCACTCGAAAATCATTACTCGCCACTCGCCACTCATTACTCGCCACTCATTACTCGCCACTCATTACTCGCCACTCGTTACTCGCCACTCGCCACTCGCCACTCATTACTCGCCACTCATTACTCGCCACTCGCCACTCGCCACTTGCTACTCGCCACTAATTACTCGCCACTCGCCACTCGTCACTCACTACTCGCCACTCACCACTCCTTACTCGTCATTTGCACTCCACACTCGCCACTCGCCACTCATTACTCGCCACTCATTACTCGCCACTCATTACTGGCCACTCATTACTCGCCACTCGCCACTCATTACTCGCCATTCGCCACTCTTTACTCGCCACTCATTACTCGCCACTCATTACTCGCCACTCATTACTCGCCACTCATTACTCACCACTCATTACTCGCCACTCGTTACTCGCCACTCGCCACTCGCCACTTGAAACTCATTACTCGCCACTCGCCACTCATTACTCGCCACTCATTACTCGCCACTCGCCACTCTTTACTCACCACTCGCCACTCGCCACTCATTACTCGCCACTCACCATTCATTACTCGCCACTCGCCACTCCCCACTCGCCACTCGCCACTCATTACTCGCCACTCATTACTCGCCACTCATTACTCACCACTCATTACTCGCCACTCGCCACTCATTACAAGCCACTCGCCACTCATTACTCGCCACTCATTACTCGCCACTCATTACTCGCCACTCATTACTCGCCACTCATTACTCGCCACTCGCCACTCATTACTCGCCACTCATTACTCGCCACTCATTACTCGCCACTCGCCACTCATTACTCGCCACTCATTACTCGCCACTCATTACTCGCCACTCAACACTCGCCACTCATTACTTGCCACTCATTACTCATTACTCGCCACTCATTACTCGCCACTCATTACTCGCCACTCATTACTCGCCACTCGCCACTCGCCACTCATTACTCGCCACTTGCCACTCAATACTCGCCACTCATTACTTGCCACTCATTACTCGCCACTCGCCACTTGCCACTCATTACTCGCCACTCAACACTCGCCACCCATTACTCACCACTCATTACTTGCCACTCATTACTTGCCACTCGTCACTCATTACTCGCCACTCATTACTCGCCACTCGCCACTTGCCACTCATTACTCGCCACTCACCACTCATTACTCGCCTCTCATTACTCGCCACTCATTACTCGCCACTCATTACTCGCCACTCATTACTCGCCACTCATTACTCGCCACTCGCCACTCATTACTCGCCACTCGCCACTCGAAACTCATTACTCGCCACTCGCCACTCATTACTCGCCACTCATTACTCGCCACTCATTACTCGCCACTCATTACTCGCCACTCGTTACTCGCCACTCGCCACTCGCCACACGAAACTCATTACTCGCCACTCACCACTCATTACTCGTCATTTGCACTCCACACTCGCCACTCGCCACTCATTACTCGCCACTCATTACTCGCCACTCATTACTGGCCACTCATTACTCGCCACTCGCCACTCATTACTCGCCATTCGCCACTCTTTACTCGCAACTCATTACTCGCCACTCATTACTCGCCACTCATTACTCGCCACTCATTACTCACCACTCATTACTCGCCACTCGTTACTCGCCACTCGCCACTTGCCACTCGCCACTTGAAACTCATTACTCGCCACTCGCCACTCATTACTCGCCACTCATTACTCGCCACTCATTACTCGCCACTCGTTACTCACCACAAGAAACTCATTACTCGCCACTCGCCACTCATTACTCGCCACTCATTACTCGCCACTCATTACTCGCCACTTGCCACTCGCCACTAATTACTCGCCACTCGCCACTCGCCACTCACTACTCGCCACTCACCACTCATTACTCGTCATTTGCACTCCACACTCGCCACTCGCCACTCATTACTCGCCACTCATTACTCGCCACTCATTACTGGCCACTCATTACTCGCCACTCGCCACTCATTACTCGCCATTCGCCACTCTTTACTCGCCACTCATTACTCGCCACTCATTACTTGCCACTCATTACTCGCCACACATTACTCGCCACTCATTACTCGCCACTCATTACTCGCCACTTGCCACTCGCCACTCGAAACTCATTACTCGCCACTCGCCACTCATTACTCGCCACTCATTACTCGCCACTCATTACTCGCCACTTGCCAATCTTTACTCGCCACTCGCCACTCGCCACTCATTACTCGCCACTCACCACATATTACTCGCCACTCGCCACTCCCCACTCGCCACTCGCCACTCATTACTCGCCACTCATTACTCGCCACTCATTACTCGCCACTCATTACTCGCCACTCGCCACTCATTACTAGCCACTTGCCACTCATTACTCGCCACTCATTACTCGCCACTCGCCACTCTTCACTCGCCACTCATTACTCGCCACTCATTCCTCGCCACTCAACACTTGCCACTCATTACTTGCCACTCATTACTCATTACTCGCCACTCATTACTCGCCACTCATTACTCGCCACTCATTACTCGCCACTCGCCACTCGCCACTCATTACTCGCCACTTGCCACTCAATACTCGCCACTCATTACTTGCCACTCATTACTCGCCACTCGCCACTCGCCACTCATTACTCGTCACTCAACACTCGCCACCCATTACTCACCACTCATTACTTGCCACTCATTATTTGCCACTCGCCACTCATTACTCGCCACTCATTACTCGCCACTCGCCACTTGCCACTCATTACTCGCCACTCACCACTCATAACTCGCCACTCATTACTCGCCACTCATTACTCGCCACTCATTACTCGCCACTCATTACTTGCCACTCATTACTCGCCACTCATTACTCGCCACTCGCCACTCATTACTTGCCACTCGCCACTCGAAACTCATTACTCGCCACTCGCCACTCATTACTCGCCACTCATTACTCGCCACTCATTACTCGCCACTCATTACTCTCCACTCGTTACTCGCCACTCGCCACTCGCCACTCGAAACTCATTACTCGCCACTCGCCACTCATTACTCGCCACTCATTACTCGCCACTCATTACTCGCCACTTGCCACTCGTCACTAATTACTCGCCACTCGCCACTCGCCACTCACTACTCGCCACTCACCACTCATTACTCGTCATTTGCACTCCCCACTCGCCACTCGCCACTCATTACTCGCCACTCATTACTCGCCACTCATTACTGGCCACTCATTACTCGCCACTCGCCACTCATTACTCGCCATTCGCCACTCTTTACTAGCCACTCATTACTCGCCACTCATTACTCGCCACTCATTACTCACCACTCATTACTCGCCACTCGTTACTCGCCACTCGCCACTCGCCACTTGAAACTCATTACTCGCCACTCGCCACTCATTACTCACCACTCATTACTCGCCACTCATTACTCGCCACTCGCCACTCTTTACTCACCACTCGCCACTCGCTACTCATTACTCGCCACTCACCACTCATTACTCGCCACTCGCCACTCCCCACTCGCCACTCGCCACTCATTACTCGCCACTCATTACTCGCCACTCATTACTCGCCACTCATTACTCGCCACTCACCACTCATTACTCGCCACTTGCCACTCATTACTCGCCACTCATTACTCGCCACTCATTACTCGCCACTCATTACTCGCCACTCATTACTCGCCACTCAATACTCGCCACTCGCCACTCATTACTCGCCATTCGCCACTCTTTACTCGCCACTTGCCACTCGCCACTCATTACTTGCCACTCATTACTCGCCACTCATTACTCTTCACTCATTACTCGCCACTCAATACTCGCCACTCATTACTCGCCACTCATTACTCGTCACTCGCCACTCGCCACTCGCCACTCGAAACTCATTACCCGCCACTCGCCACTCGCCACTCATTACTCGCCACTCGCCACTCTTTACTTGCCACTCATTACTCGCCACTCACCACTCATTACTCGCCACTCGCCACTCCCCACTCGCCACTCCCCACTCGCCACTCGCCACTCATTACTCGCCACTCGCCACTCATTACTCGCCACTCGCCACTCATTACTCGCCACTCATTACTCGCCACTCATTACTCGCCACTCATTACTCGCCACTCAACACTCGCCACTCATTACTTGCCACTCATTACTCATTACTCGCCACTCATTACTTGCCACTCATTACTCGCCACTCATTACTCGCCACTCGCCATTCGCCACTCATTACTCGCCACTCGCCACTCAATACTCGCCACTCATTACTTGCCACTCATTACTCGCCACTCGCCACTAGCCACTCATTACTCGCCACTCAATACTCGCCACCCATTACTCACCACTCATTACTTGCCACTCATTACTTGCCACTCGCCACTCATTACTCGCCACTCACCACTTGCCACTCATTACTCGCCACTCACCACTCATTACTCGCCATTCATTACTCGTCACTCATTACTCGCCACTCATTACTCGCCACTCATTACTCGCCACTCATTACTTGCCACTCGCCACTCATTACTCGCCACTCGCCACTCGAAACTCATTACTCGCCACTCGCCACTCATTACTCGCCACTCGCCACTCATTACTCGCCACTCATTACTCGCCACTCATTACTCGCCACTCATTACTCACCACTCGTTACTCGCCACTCGCCACTCACCACTCGAAACTCATTACTCGCCACTCGCCACTCATTACTCGCCACTTGCCACTCGCCACTAATTACTCGCCACTCGCCACTCGCCACTCACTACTCGCCACTTACCACTCATTACTCGTCATTTGCACTCCCCACTCGCCACTCGCCACTCATTACTCGCCACTCATTACTCGCCACTCATTACAGGCCACTCATTACTCGCCACTCGCCACTCATTACTCGCCATTCGCCACTCTTTACTCGCCACTCATTACTCGCCACTCATTACTCGCCACTCATTACTCGCCACTCATTACTCACCACTCATTACTCGCCACTCGTTACTCGCCACTAGCCACTCGCCACTTGAAACTCATTACTCGCCACTCGCCACTCATTACTCGCCACTCATTACTCGCCACTCATTACTCGCCACTCATTACTCGCCACTCGCCACTCTTTACTCACCACTCGCCACTCGTTACTCGCCACTCACCACTCATTACTCGCCACTCGCCACTCTCCACTCGCCACTTGCCACTTATTACTCGCCACTCATTACTCGCCACTCATTACTCGCCACTCGCCACTCATTACTCGCCACTTGCCACTCATTACTCACCACTCATTACTCGCCACTCGCCACTCCCCACTCGCCACTTGCCACTCATTTCTCGCCACTCATTACTTGCCACTCATTACTCATTACTCGCCACTCATTACTCGCCACTCATTACTCGCCACTCATTACTCGCCACTCGCCACTCATTACTCGCCACTCGCCACTCGCCACTCGCCACTCATTACTCGCCACTCAACACTCGCCACCCATTACTCACCACTCATTGCTTGCCACTCATTACTTGCCACTCGCCACTCATTACTCGCCACTCATTACTCGCCACTCGCCACTCATTACTCGCCACTCGCCACTCATTACTCGCCACTCATTACTCGCCACTCGCCACTCATTACTCGCCACTCATTACTCGCCACTCATTACTCGCCACTCATTACTCGCCACTCAACACTCGCCACTCATTACTTGCCACTCATTACTCATTACTCGCCACTCATTACTCGCCACTCATTACTCGCCACTCGCCACTCGCAACTCATTACTCGCCACTCGCCACTCAATACTCGCCACTCATTACTCGCCACTCGCCACTCGCCACTCATTACTCGCCACTCAACACTCGCCACCCATTACTCACCACTCATTACTTGCCACTCATTACTTGCCACTCGCCACTCATTACTCGCCACTCATTACTCGCCACTCGCCACTTGCCACTCATTACTCGCCACTCACCACTCATTACTCGCCACTCATTACTCGCCACTCATTACTCGCCACTCATTACTCGCCACTCATTACTCGCCACTCAATACTCGCCACTCGCCACTCATTACTCTCCACTCATTACTCGCCACTCATTACTCGCCACTCGCCACTCGCCACTCATTACTCGCCACTCAACACTCGCCACCCATTACTCACCACTTATTACTTGCCACTAATTACTCGCCACTCGCCACTCGCCACTCATTACTCACAACTCATTATTCGCGACTCATTACTCGCCACTTGCCACTCATTACTCGCCACTCGCCACTCATTACTTGCCACTTATTACTCGCCACTCATTACTCGCCACTCGCCACTCATTACTCGCCACTTATTACTCGCCACTCATTACTCGCCACTCGCCACTCATTACTCGCCACTTGCCACTCATTACTCGCCACTCGCCACTCATTACTCGCCACTCATTACTCGCCACTTGTCACTCGCCACTCATTACTCGCCACTCAATACTCGCCACTCATTACTCGCCACTCAACACTCGCCACTCATTACTTGCCACTCATTACTCGCAACTCGGTACTCGCCACTCATTACTCACCACTCATTACTCGCCACTCATTACTCGCCACTCGCCACTCATTACTCGCCACTCATTACTCGCCACTCGCCACTCGAAACTCATTACTCGCCACTCGCCACTCATTACTCGCCACTCATTACTCGCCACTCATTTCTCACCACTCGCCACTCGCCACTCATTACCCGCCACTCATTACTCGCCACTCGCAAACTCATTACTTGCCACTCATTACTCGCCACTCGCCACTCATTACTCGCCACTCAACACTCGCCACCCATTACTCACCACTTATTACTCGCCACTCATTACTCGCCACTCATTACTCGCCACTCATTACTCGACACTCGAAACTCATTACTCGCCACTCATTACTCGCCACTCGCCACACATTACTCGCCACTCATTACTCGCCACTCATTACTCGCCACTCATTACTCGCCACTCATAACTCGCCACTCATTACTCACCACTCGCCACTCGCCACTCGCCACTCGAAACTCATTACACGCCACTCGCCACTCATTACTCGCCACTCATTACTTGCCACTCATTACTCGCCACTCGCCACTCATTACTCGCCACTCGCCACTCATTACTCGCCACTCGCCACTCATTACTCGCCACTTATTACTCGCCACTCATTACTCGCCACTCGCCACTCATTACTCGCCGCTCATTACTCGCCACTCTTTACTCGCCACTCGCCACTCATTACTCGCCACTCACCACTCATTACTCGTCACTCATTACTCGCCACTCGCCACTCGAAACTCATTACTCGCCACTCGCCACTCATTACTTGCCACTCATTACTCGCCACTCGCCACTCGCCACTCATTACTCGCCACTCATTACTCGCCACTTGCCACTCATTACTCGCCACTCATTACTCGCAACTCGCGACTCATTACTCGCCACTCATTACTTGCCACTCATTACTTTCCACTCAACACTCGCCACTCGCCACTTATTACTCGCCACTTGCCACTCATTACTCGCCTCTCATTACTCGCCACTCGCCACTCATTACTCGCCACTCATTACCTGCCACTCATTACACGCCACTCGTTACTCGCCACTCATTACTCGCCACTCATTACTCGCAACTCGCCAATCATTACTCGCCACTCATTACTCGCCACTCATTACTTGCCACTCATTACTCGCCACTCATTACTCGCCACTCATTACTCGCCACTCGCCACTCATTACTCGCCACTCGCCACTCATTACTCGCCACTCAC
Source organism: Petrolisthes manimaculis (assembly GCA_034508575.1). NCBI lineage: Eukaryota > Metazoa > Arthropoda > Malacostraca > Decapoda > Porcellanidae > Petrolisthes > Petrolisthes manimaculis. Next base: position 48,225 of record JAWZYT010005500.1, read on the forward strand.
CACTCATTACTCGTCACTCATTACTCGCCACTCGCCACTCGAAACTCATTACTCGCCACTCGCCACTCATTAATCGCCACTCATTACTCGCCACTCGCCACTCGCCACTCATTACCTGCCACTTGCCACTCATTACTCGCCACTCACCATTCATTACTCGCCACTCGCCACTCACCACTCATTACTCGCCACTCATTACTCGCCACTCAACACTCGCCACCCATTACTCACCAATAATAACTCACCACTCATTACTCGCCACTCACCACTCATTCCTCGCCACGCGCCACTCATTACTCGCCACTAATTACTCACCACTCATTACTCGCCACTCGCCACTCATTACTCGCCACTCATTACTCGCCACTCGCCACTCGCCACTCATTACTCACCACTCAACACTCGCCACCCATTACTCACCACTCATTACTTGCCACTCATTACTCGCCACTTGCCTCTCGCCACTCATTACTCACCACTCATTGCTCGCCACTCATTACTCACCACTCATTACTCGCCACTCGCCACTCATTACTCGCAACTCATTACTCGCCACTCATTACTCGCCAATCGCCACTCATAACTCGCCACTCATTACTCGCCACTCGCCACTCGAAACTCATTACTCGCCACTCGCCACTCATTACTCGCCACTCATTACTCGCCACTCATTTCTCGCCACTCGCCACTCGCCACTCATTACTCGCCACTCGCCACTCATTACTCGCCACTCATTACTCGCCACTCGCCACTTGCCACTCGCCACTCATTACTCGCCACTCAACACTCGCCACCCATTACTCACCACTCATTACTTGCCACTCATTACTTGCCAATCGCCACTCGAAACTCATTACTCGCCACTCATTACTCGCCAATCATTACTCGCCACTCGCCACTTGCCACTCGCCACTCATTACTTGCCACTCATTACTCGCCACTCATTACTCGCCACTCATAACTCGCCACTCATTACTCGCCACTTGCCACTCGCCACTCGCCACTCAAAACTCATTACTCGCCACTCGCCACTCATTACTCGCCACTCATTACTTGCCACTCATTACTCGCTACTCGCCACTCGCCACTCATTACTCACCACTCATTACTCGCCACTCGCCACTCATTACTCGCCACTTGCCACTCATTACTCGCCACTCATTACTCGCCACTTATTACTCGCCACTCGCCACTCATTACTCGCCAGTCACCACTCATTACTCATCACTCATTACTCGCCACTCGCCACTCGCAACTCATTACTCGCCACTCGCCACTCATTACTTGCCACTAATTACTCGCCACTCATTACTCGCCACTCGAAACTCATTACTCGCCACTCGCCACTCATTACTCGCCACTTATTACTCGCCACTTGTCACTCATTACTCGCCACTCATTACTCGTCACTCATTACTCGCCACTCATTACTCGCAACTCGCCACTCATTACTCGCCACTCATTACTTGCCACTCATTACTTTCCACTCAACACTCGCCACTCGCCACTCGCCACTCATTACTCGCCACTTGCCACTCATTACTCGCCACTCAGTACTCGCCACTCGCCACTCATTACTCGCTACTCATTACTCGCCACTTATTACACGCCACTCGCCACTCATTACTCGCCACTCATTACTCGCCACTCGCAACTCATTACTCCCCACTCATTACTCGCAACTCATTACTTGCCACTCATAACTCGCCACTCATTACTCGCCACTCATTACTCGCCACTCGCCACTCGCCACTCATTACTCGCCACTCAACACTC
>JAWZYT010005501.1:0-16280 GCA_034508575.1 Petrolisthes manimaculis
CTCCATAATTAACAGAGAATATTCCTTTTGAACAGAGAAGACATAAGAAAAAAAATGGAAATTAAAATAATAATAATAATAATAATAATAATAATAATAATAATAATAATAATAATAATAATAATAATAATAATAATAATAATAATAATAATAATAATAATAATAATAATAATAATAATAATAATAATAATAATAATAATAATAATAATAATAATAATAATAATAATAATAATAATAATAATAATAATAATAATAATAATAATTATTATTATTATTATTATTATTATTATTATTATTATTATTATTATTATTATTATTATTATTATTATTATTATTATTATTATTATAAATTAATGGTATGAACGAATGTGTAGTTGAAAAAGTATAATATATATAAGTAGGGACAAAAATAAAGTAACATATGTTTTAAGGGACCCCGTTATATAGTAAGAAAATTGGAGGTTACCGAGTCCTTCAAATAGTGCCACGAAACACCACTTATACTGAAGGAGCTTGTTTTATTCGTGGCATAGACAGGAGAAATCAGAAGCCACCAAGAAAGAAAGTCTCATACACGATCACAGGTTCCTTAAAATGATACTCACACAATTATTATTATTATTATTATCCTTAGCCTATATACATTTCCCTCCTCCTCACTTCCTTCCTTCCTTCCCTTGTGTGGCTGCCAGACTGACATGACGTGTAAGACTGACTGACGTGACGTGCAAGACTGACTGAGGTGACGTATAAGTTAGATAGATGGATGTTGGGATGAGATAGGATAGAATAAGATGGGATGGAAGCTTGGCTGTGTGTTCATTAAATCTATACACAAGACTGATGAGTTGTCGGAGAATAGAAAGGGTGGAGCGGAGTGGAGTGAAGTTAAATAGTGAGGTGTGGAGAGGAGAAGGAGTAGGAGTTGGAGGAGAGTGGATTAGGGGAGCAGAGATAGTAATGAGATAAAATGGAATGGAATAGGGTGGAGTGAAGTAGGGTGAAAGTGGGTGGAGTACAGTGGAGTGGTATTATGAGGTAGAGTGGAATAGAGTGGTGTAGTGTGGAGTGGAGTGGTACGAGGTAAAGTGGAAAATAGTGGAGTGGTAGGGTGGAATAGAGTCGAAAGCAGTGGTGATATAGTGGAATAGAATGGTGATGTGGGGAGGAGGAAGAGAATACAAACCTTACAGTATTATATCCTTCTCTTTGGTATACATTACAGGTGGGCTGGTCAAGTCATTACACATAATAAGGTAATTACAGATGTTCTACTGCTGTGTGTGTGTGTGTCATTGTTGTCAGTGGCACATGTAGACAGACAGGGAGGATATAATAGGTCTTGCCATCCATCCGCTCACATCACTAGATAGATTTTTATCTTTTACTCCCTCATTCTAATTTTGTATGTCTGTCATTCTGTCTGTCTGTAATTGAAGTGAGGAGATGTTTTATTTATTTGTATTTATTTTTTCTATATCTCTCTCCTTTTTTTCTCTCATTCTCTTATTTTATTTCTCTCTCATTCTCTCATTTTATTTCTCTCTTATTCTCTCCTTTTTTCATTTTATTTCTCTCTCATTCTCTCATATTTCTCTCTCTCTCATTTTCTCTCTCTCTCTCTCTCTCTCTCTCTCTCTCTCTCTCTCTCTCTCTCTCTCTCTCTCATTTTTTTTTCTCTCTCAGGCAAGACAGGATGTGGTCAAAACAATTGTATCATCACACCTGCCTCACTCACTCCCTCCCCTACAGAATATAGTACAGTACCGTATATACTCTACTAGACACAAACCAATGTCTATCTTACACACTCACTCACTCATTCACACACTCACTCACTCACTCACACACACACATGCCTCCCTCCCTCACACTCACTCACACACACACACACACGTCTCCCTTACACACTCACACACATTCTCACTCACTCACTCACTCCCTCACTCACTCACTCCCTCTCTTACTCACTCACACACTCACTCACTCACTCCCTTCTCTATACAATTATACTGGATATAGGTAAGGTACAGTTGGCCAAAAGAGTTCATACACAGATTCATACCTGTCGAGGTCATAATTGTGAAAATACTGCAGTGATAATGGTCTATCAAGAGACTCAGTGATTGCAAAACAACAAACCTATTATTTTGTTGTGTTGCAGTTACATAGACTTATATTTTCTGTTTGTTGTGAACCCTTGAAGCATAGAGAGTGTGTGTGTGTGTGTGTGTGTGTGTGTGTAAATATTCCTGAGACCGACTGTACAGTACACAATACACATCCTTCATTACACAGACAAACATTATTTTATTCCTACCATGAAGTTATGTATATCAGATATTTTGTGAGAAGAACTATACAATATCTGGATTAGACTCCGATATCCTAGACAATACAAAGAACAATTTATGAATATTCTACATAATACGTGTACTTTCAGACTGATGAGAATTAAGTCATTTCCCATTCTCCATTAATCAACCATAAGGAAGGGGTAGTAGGTAATGTGAAAAGGGAATTGGACGTAAATTTTTGACATCCATTAATAATAGCTTCTTCGTAAAATACATCTGTACTTATCCCTTTCATTTTTTGTTTATGGGGTAGTATATAACAGTGTTGATAAGTCCGGAGTGAATCAGTCCTCCAAACTATTTTTTATGTATCCAGGTAACAAACAGACTATCATTACTTTTGTTGCTTATCCTGGTCCTGTTTCCTGGCATATTTTGTTTGGAGGAATCAAGGCGTTCCAATCAACAAAATGTGTATTACCTCCTTAAAATAAATTAGTTTCTGCTGAATGTCACAATCTATGGCGCCGTTTTATTTATTCGTTATGAATGAGTGTGGAAAAAATAAAACACTAGTTATCAGAAACATTTTGAGACATGACATTCCACACACATTATTCTCCTATTATTTTTTAAGGAACTCTGTGATCGTGAATGAGACCTGGGTGGCTTCTGATTCCCTCTGACTATGCCACGAAACAATCTCCTTCAATATATATATAGGTGGTGTTTCATTTCATTATTTGAAGGACACACTCACCTTCATTTTTTTTTTTAATTCTCACTACAGCATAGGGGTCTCTTAAGGGGAGAGTACATTTTTGTTACATTGGAGTGCCATGATTCCTCCAAAGTATGCCAGGAAACAGGACCACATGAACAGATATAATGGTGTTCTGTTGCTTGGAATAGTTTGGAGGATTCAGTTGCTCCAGATTTACCAACACTGAACTTCCCCCCTTAAGTAGTTAATGTGTAATGCATGGGGACGAACTGGAGCTAAGTAAGGGGTGTATTATAGGCTCAATCAAACTAGGCCAATTATCCACTCATTGTTAACTGATGGTCTGATCTGCTTACTGGCATAATTTGGAGGAATCATAAGTATTTCATTTCCGTCGCCCACAACTGATTATCTACATACCCTTATGATTACTAAAATGGAGGAACGCTTACTTGTTTAATTAAAATAATCTGGTGAACACGACGCTGCTTTTCTCACATTATTACTTTACTGTTTTCGTCCTTCTCAATTTTTCTCTTCTCTTTTCTCTATTGTCTATTTCCTCTTCATCCATAACCACACTACTGTACTTCCCTCCTTTGTTCCCTCCCATCACTTCATTCAATCTTGTACTCTTATCCCCTCAATCAACCCCTCCATCTACCACCACCACCAACACATCAATTCATCCCCTCCATTCAACCCCTCCATCTACCACCACCACCAACAACAACCCCTCCATTCAACCCCTCCATCTACCACCACCACCACCACCACCACATCAAGTCGCCCTCCTCCCCATCTTGATATTTGTTAATGGAAGTTAAGTATCTCCGTTTGACCTCTCCATTCTCCCCTCTAATTGACTGGTTCTCAATGGTGCCCTTTCAAACGATTCACAAATATTTCACGAGCCTCCTCACTCAACACCACCTCCCCTCTCCCCTTCCCTTCCCTTCCCTTCCAGACCCCCTCCCCCCACTCTCTCTCTCTCTCTCTTTCTCCTCCGTTCCTCATCCACAACTCTACTCCCCAACAACCCTCGTTTCCCCACGTTCTTTCCCCAAGCGACGCTCTTCTCTCGCTCCCACTATTCCTCCTGGTCTCTAGCTTCCCTCTATTTCTCCCGTGTCCTCACTTTCTTTCCTCAATCTCCTCCCTACCCCTTCCATCCATTCCATTCCCCAACACTTCCCCTTTTCTCTCTCTTTCTCTCTCTCTCTCTCTACTTACTTCCCATCCTCCTTCCTTTACTCCCCTTCCTCTCACAGCGATTGGCCGGGGTCGTTACGAAAGGTTAACAGTTTTCGATGTAATCCCATATAATCCGAAATCACTATAATACTGACCCTTCAAATTGAAAATGTGTTCAGATAATCCTTCTCGCCGTCCCTCATTCCCCCCTCCCCCCCAAGTCCCCTCCTCCAATGCCACTATGGTGAGTCACTGAGTAGAGTATTAGGTTCGTCTTTCTCATAGTCGTCGTAAATTTCACCCACTGTCCTCCTCACGCTGAATTTGAATGTGATGTTTCTGTATAATATTATGTGTCGCGTTGTGTTGTGTTGTGTTGTACTTTACGTTGAGTTGTCTTGTGTTCTAAAGTGACGCTGCTGTAGTTCTGTGTTGCATTGTATTCCAAGTTGTGTTGTTCTATGTTGTATTGCGTTATGTTGTATTATGTTATGTTGTGTTGTTCTATGTTGTATTGTGTTATGTTGTGTTGTATTGTGTTATGTTGTGTGCGTTGTGTTGTATTGTGTTATGTTGTGTGCATTGTGTTGTGTTCTACGTGGAGTTGCGTTCTTTTGTGTGGTACTGTTTGCTCATACTAAGTTATTGCACTGCTGCAGGAGGCGTCAGGGTTGACTCTGGTTTGTTTACTCTGCGTTGGAAATAGACACGTGGGATTGTTGGTGAGAATCCTCTGAGTAAAGCCTTTAAATGTTTCTCGACTTCACAGTTGTCCCATTCTCCCTCCGACTCGCCCAATTTTAGTCCCAGATGAAGTGGGGTTACCAAGCCTCTGTTTGGGTTTAAATTCCTTGCTCTCTCCTGCACATACAACCAGCTTGGGTTTCTTGCCCCTCGTTTGAATGCATATAATGAGATTCAGTTCTCGTATGTCACTCCAAAAAGACCACTGGTACCGAGGAGAGGTTCATTTATATGTAGGGGAATTAGTGTTGTTATTACTGGAAACGGTGAGAGACCATGACGGCAACAGCAGCAGCAGCAGCACTGAGAGTCTGTCCATTAGTTGCTATTGTGTAGGGCGCGGCGGGGTTGTGTTGACATTTCGCTTGTCCGACAGTCAGTTTGGACTTAACACCGTGAGAACTCCCGCCATCGTTGCCAAGTCAGCGACCAAACTACGGGACGATGTTGTAGATATTCCTACATATATTAAGTACTTGTTATGGCACTGAAGTTGATAGGGATGTGATGTGTACACAAAAATCATCCCCATTCACTCACATAACCACCAAAAGGCCTTACAAGCATCTGATCAATACATTATGGACCGGAGAAAAACAGCTATGTGATGTAGTGACTGACCCCCTTCCCTTCCCTGACCCCTCACCCTTATAACACTTCACTGAGTCCGGGTTCCTTTTTATCTTATGGGGAGAAGGGGTGGGTGGATGGATGGGTGGGATCAGGTGGCCTCTCTGATTCTCTGAAGGTACAGCTCAGTGGGAGAGTTCAAGATAAGTGCTCCCTCTATGGCTCTTGTTGTTATTGTTGTTGGTTGTGGTGGTGATGATGTTCTTATTCTTCCTCCTTCTTCCTCCTTATTCTTCCTCCTCCTCCTCCTCCTCCTCCTCCTCCTCCTCCTCCTCCTCCTCTCTATCCTGCATATCTCCATCACGTGGCGTTTCTACATTTGTACTCAGTAATTCAAACCACACACATGTATTATATATATGACATGTTCTTTACAACTAATATAAACGGAAATTGTTGCCCTTTCAATTGTATAATGATAAATGGCAACATAGAACTTTTAATGAATTAATATAGTGTCTGAATATAATAATAAGCTTCCTGTACATGATATTTCGGCAACAATAATTATAATATCATGTAGCAACTCATTCCTTTGAAATGAACAACTCACTCTTTTGCCTCAACCACAAAACTCCCTTCCGATCTTTTGACACACAAGGACTCAAGGGTTATAAATTTCTTAACTACTACTACTACTGCTACTACTACTGCTACTACTACTACTACTACTACTACTACCATTACTATTACTGCGATTACGATTAAGAAGACGATTACTACTACTCCCGATGCACTGGCGATAATCTAACCCTAGGGTATCGCCATCGTTTTTTTTTTTTTTTTTTTTTCAATAATATATATATATATATATATATATATATATATATATTTTAATATATATTTTTTTATTATTTATTTTTTTTTTACGTCGCCGCCGTCGCCGCCTTGCCGCCGCCACCGCCGCCTACCCGCCGTCGCCGCCGATGTCGCCGCCCCACCGCCGCCGCTCCGCTGCCGCCCTGTCACCACCGCCCTGCCGCCGCCCCGCCGCCACCGCCGTCGTTTTTTAATAATTAGTTTATTTTATTTATTTTTTAATAATATATATGTTTTTTTTGTTTTTGTTTTTGTAATTATTATTATTATTATTTTTTATTTTTTTTCGTCGTCGTCGTCGTTGCCGCCGCCTTTCCGCCGCCGCCACCGCCGTCGTTTTTTAATAATTAGTGGGTTTTTTTGTTTAATATATATATATATATATATATATATATATATATATATATATATATATATATATATATATATATATATATATATATATATATATATATATATATATATATATATATATATATATATTTTAATATATGTATATTTTTTTATTAATTAATTTTATTTTGTAATAATTACCTTTTTTTTCATAATTTTTTTCTTTTATTAATTTTTTTATTTGATTTATTAATTTTTTTTCGTCGTCGTCGGCGCCGTCGCCGCCCCGCCGCCGCCCAGCCGCCGCCGCCGCCTCCGCCGCCGCCTCCGTCTTCGCCGCCTCCGTCTCCGCCGCCTCCGTCTCCGCCGCCCCGCCGCCGCCGCCGCCGCCCCGCCGCCGCCGCCGCCGCCCCGCCGCCGCCGCCGCCGCTGCCGCCGCCGCACCGCCGCCGTCGCCGCCGCCCTGCCGCCGTCGCCGCCACCCCGCCGCCGCTGCCGTCGTCGTCGTCGTCATTCATTTATTTATTTATTATATATATTTTTTTTTTTTTAATAAATTATTTGTATAATTTTTTTATTAATTAATAATTATTAATTATTATTATTAATAATTATTATTCTTTTCCCATATCAGGATATCCTCCATTTATCATCTTAATAGTAAATCAGCAACTGATTTATCGAGCAATACTGTACAATGTAACATTCTACACCATGAAATATAGGAAATTAATACATCAGGAATCACTTGGTGCCTATGTTACATCTGCATGAACACAAAATTCCTCACATATACATTATTGTTTCATTGTTATTCGTTTCGCTCATCATACAAGCCTGCCAACCACCATATCCATCTCTCTCTCACTAGTGAGTGCTTCAGATGTGTATCTCGGACCGAAGTGTGTGGTTCACGACTGGGAAAGGGAACGCTGACAACACTGCAGGGGCCCTCGCGGCAGTGGAGCCGGCTGTACACAGATGGGTGTTTTTTTTTCACATGTAAGCTACTTAGTAAGATACATTCCTACCAAAATACGCTATATAAATACGTATATAAATGCAATATATATAAGCTGTTTCCTGGCGCAATTTGACGGATTCCTTGAGCCCCACTATAGGTACCCACACTATACCTGACCCCTAAACTTGACCCTATATAGTGTTTGTTTACCCTCAACTCAAGCAAACAAAACAAGCCAAATAAAAAATAAAAATAAAATAAAAAACAAGATCAAAGTGAAAACATAATCATACCTTCCTTGACCAACGTAAAACAACACGCATTGCAGCAAACCAACACGTTAAATATAAAAAAATATATATAAAGCAAAATAATGATTGACTGACTGGGAGCGTGCGTGACAGACAGAAAGATAGATACACATGCACCCGATTTGCAGTCTATTCTATCTCTCTAATTGACTAGGGGAGGATGCTGTGTTCTGTGTACTATCGGCCACCAGAATTCTTACACACGCTCTTGTTATCGAGGGCTTGCAACATATAAAAAAATGTAAGACTACGTAACTTCAATACAACATTATAATTAGGTTTGGTGTTATGTTGTTACCGAGTCATTTGGTAGACCATTCATTTTATTGCAGTATATACAGTCTTCCAGAATGATAACCTCTCTCTCTCTCTCTCTATCTATCTATCTATCTATCTATCTATCTATCTATCTATCTATCTATCTATCTATCTCTCCATAAAGTCTGTGTAAGAATTCCTGTGGCCATCTGTAGTACTGTAGCTGTCATCGTCCCTATCATTCCCTTCACACAACTGGAGCCGTGAAAAGTGTCCCAGTCTCGTTATTGCGGGAAATTTACGACCTTTTGCCTCCGACTCTTGTCTCGTTTCCACTTCCTCTGGTTTCATATCTGGGCTGTTATTTTTTACGACTTGTTTTTTGTTCGTTTAGGGGAGATTCTCTTGTTGGCAAATTGGAAGGTTACCGACGATTCCTCCTAACTATGTCAGAAAACAGACGCCCTCGATGGTATTAATAGGGTAGTCAGTTTCTTGGCATAGTTTGGAGGAATCAGAGACCTTCCAATTCACCAACAAGGTAATCTCCCCTTAACCTACTTACTTTCCCTTCTATGAGAGCTGTGTGTGTGTGTATGTGTGTAGTTGTTCCAGTTGTCCTATCTTTCCCAAACCCTCAATACCAATAATATATGCTTCATGTCCCTGCTTTGCGATATCTCTACATAATGCCAGACAGTTCTTTTGTTTGAAAATATATACCTCAGTTCTTATCTGAATCAGTATGTAAAATCTGAGACAGCATTTGAAAAGTTACATATCTTAACTGTAGAAAATATTAGTCAAATTTATTGGTAGTACATCAAGGCTCAGGTCACCTCCAATCACCAACAAAACATACAATTAGCCAAAAATATATCCACACATGTATTCACCCACATTCTTGGTTTACAATGTTTTAGAACAATAAAATTTCGACACAACGACGTTTTAATATGATTGTTCATTTACCAACACCGAACCACGTCTTTGTAAATCATTCTCTAAAGGTATACCTCCAGAATACTTTATGACGTCTGTTGTCATTATTGTCTATACGAAGATGGGTTGATTCTATAACAAGGCATGCACTTTCGTACTATATGAAAGAAAAGAACACACACACACACACACACATACACACACACACACACACAAGTAAGCAAAGCAAAGATTTCTCGTGCAATCTTCACCATCTACTTGGTATCCATAAAAAATCTGAACAGACAGTATTGCATATTATATATAAATACTATGCAATATGTTCTGATAATTTATGGACACCATGTATAATAATAACACGAGCTACTTAAAGGAAGGAAGTATACGACGGGCCTATAATTTACCTCAGCGGATCTTTACATGACAAGCTACACACACACACAGTACAGTTTATCGCATCCCAACTTCAGATGGCCTCGGGAAATCTTTATCGTCGGGGGTTACATGCACACACAGATAAGCACACTGCATAATTTATCATTCTTAGGGGGGAAGGAGTATTATAGAAATGTGTGTGTGTGTATGTGTGTGTGTGTGTGTGTGTTTTATGGCCATTAGCCTCACCACTACCAGTATCATCAGCTTGTAGTGCCCGTGTAAATGGTGTAATTCCCTGGGTTGATCACACTCCCGCTACCACCCACTTCCCGGGCGATCCTCAATGGGTGTCCTTATCAAGCCATTACACGGGGCTGCCACCACTCCTAGCTGTCGTAAACTCCAGGCACGGGGAAAGAAACCGTAGAGAGGGAGGGAGGGATGGAAGGGGTGACTTTAGTAGTTCGTCGTCGTTAGGTGGAGGGTACAGCACGCGAGGGAACACACACACACACACACATTACACACACATACACACACGCACACTCATATGTACACAATACACACACACGCACACAACACACACACACACAGAGACGTGATCTAGAATGAAAGCAGACAAGTGTAGGTTACAAACAAATATCTTCTGTAATTCCTGGCACCCATGAGTGAATTCAGCTTTTGCTCATTCCTTTCGAAAATAATGACACGCGAGATTAATGAATTTTGACGAGCCCATAACATGACCCTTACCGACCGACCGACCGAGCCACGCAGTGCGTTGTTCGTAGCGTCAATGTTTACAGTCTCATTAGTACCGTAGGGGTGGTGGTGTTTATAGCGAATAAAACACAAGTGCAGGGAACAGAACACACACATGGAAAAGAACATACTGGACTTACCATTAAAGAAAGAGTATTTATTATACAGCGTTGGTAATTCTGGGGAAATTGATTTCTCCAAACTATTCCCCAAAACAGACTACCATTATTTTCGTCCATTTGGTCCTGTTTCCTGGCATATTTTGGAGTTATTAAGGCACTCCAGTGTACCAAAGGTGTATTATCCCCTTAAGGGTGCATGTAGTACACTTTTGGTACATAATTCAGAGCGCCTTGATTGCTCCAAATTATGCCAAGAAACAGGAGCAGATTAAAAACAATAATGGTGCCATGTCCTGTTGTCTGGAATAGTTTGCTTCAGATTTATCAACACATTACAGTACTTCCCCTTTAATTATTGACCCTGTACTTGTGTATGAGACTTGGGGGCTTCTATTTCCTCCTGACTAGGCTACAAAACAAGCTCCGTCAATGTAGGTGATGTTTTGTAGCAATATTTGAAGGCCTCACTAACCTCCATTTTTCTGACTACATTACAGGGTCCCTTAAACACCAAGAAATTACCCATCCGGTTTACGAGGCCGACAAATGAGCTCGTTTTGTTCACGTGTTCAGCAGTTACGGACCCCGTGATCGTGTATAAGACATGAGGGATTCTGATTCCTCCTGACCATGCCACGAAACAATCTCCATCAATATAATAGTGTTTCGTGGCAATGTTTGGATTACTAGCTTACTTCCAAATTTCTTACTATATATTACGGTCCCCTTAATTAATTAAGCATATACATTTTACAGACGAGGAGTTTTTGCCCAGTTCCCTTTCAACTATCACGAGGTGTTCTTTGTGTAAAATGTGTGTGTGTGTCTGGGACTTCTTTCCCACATTGGTGAGTTTACTACGTAAAGTCATGGTCAATTGTCCTGTCAACACCTTCCTTCCAATAAAACGGCCTCGAAAAACTACGTGATACTATAGCTATTGGTTCATAAGATTCACTCAGATGGTCGGTTCACTTTCATTCACCACCAGAGACAGGACTTTTTTTTATGGTGACTGTACAGCTATCGTCATGAATCCTGTCATTATCACGTGTCAGATAAGGTTATTTTCCTTCCTTTGACTTTCAACAACTAAGGCGTGTTACAATTAACCGGTCGTAAATGTGTATTTCAAACACTTATTGAGATGAAGGCATGGAAGGAGGGAAGGAGGGACGGAAGAGGAAGGAAGGAGGGAGAGAAGGAAGGAGGGAGAGAAGGAAGGTGGGAGGCATGGTGGAAAGAAGGGAGGGAAGAGGAAGGTAATAAGGCGTGGAAGGAGGGAGGAGGAAGACATGGAAGAAGGGAGGGAGGGAGGAAGAGAGGCAAGGAGGGACAGAGGGGAAGAGGAAGATATGGAAGGAAGGAGGCATGGAGGGAGGAAGGGTGGCATGGAGGGAGGTAGGACGGTGTTGCAGTCGTGTTATTTCCTCAAGTTTGACACGGTTTTCAAGGTCAGACTCAAAGGGATAATTTCTACCGCGAATTATTCTCAAAACAAAACGAGTTAAGAGCCCTGCGATCGTGTATGAAAATTGGAGGCTTCTGATTCCTTCTAACAATGCCACGAAACAAGCTCCTTCCATATATTTAATGTTTCGTGGCAATGTTTGAAGGACTCACTAACCTCCAAATTTCTGACTACATCATGTGGGTCCTTAAACTATCTCTCTATCTCGAGTGATATCAAATCTATCGGCTGGTCCTTTCCTCTTTGGGTACAACACACAACGAAAAAGTGATGTATAAAACTAAATACTGGAGAGGAAAACACAGACAGGAGGTGGAATGAATAAGTTGTCGTCGTGTATCAGGCTTCCTTTCTCCACAGTTTTTTTTTTCAGTTTTTTTTTTAAGTTCTTTATTTACCTTTAATACAAGTCCCAACACTTTGGGGAACTTTGCCGCTAGAGACCATTATGTTATTTGATACATGGTGGGAAATTAATGTGAGTAAATATACGTAAAGAATTGCAGTAATATCATGAAAAGAGAACAATGACAACATGATAATTTCTCCAGAGGCGTCGGTAACTACATGGGTTTGCCCTAAAGGGACTGACTGACTGCCTCTCCGCCGGGCATCCCATTTTCTGTGGAAGCACCAGCGTAGCGTTTTCGTTGATGGCGCCATTAAGAGAGAATGGGATGGCCGCCGGGGTGTGACTACCATATGTGGGGGCGGGGACCACACTGACACATTTGTTAAGGACCCTGTGATCGTGTATGAAAATTGGAGGCTTCTGTTTCCTCCTTACTATGCTATGTAACAAGCTTCTTCTATATACACGTAAATGGTGTTTCGTGGCAACATTTGTAGGACTCATTGACCTCTAATTTTCTTATGTTTGTACCCCGTAGGGGGGTATTTCCTATATTAATTAATGTGGGCAATACTTACAGGGTTTTGGCGCCCCTTCGGCCCCAGCCATTAGCTTTCAGTTCTTCAACTGTCCCTCTTTTCTTTTCATTTCCTTACTGCTTGCTGTCACACCTCTCTATCACCTTTTTCTGGCGCTATAGGACCTCGTTGTTGCGGCGCCTAATATCCATCAATCATCAATCTTATGTTTGTAGGTGAAATGGGAGGCCCTTGATTCCTCCAAACTTTGCCATGAATCAGATCCCTACCAGTACCAATGATAGAGTCGTGTTTTTGTTGTTGTGTTTTTACATAGTTAAAGGAGGAATCTGTAGCCTTCCAACTTACCAACAACAGAAGAATCTCACGTTAGGTTTTATGGGGCGACACGAGGCGAAGGTGACTCTTAATTAGCCTCTCAGTAAGTAAGGGATCACGGACATTGGTGAAGCCTGGTGTTGGGAAAGGGAGGAAGAACTATAGACAATCCAGCCAAAGGGAAATGGAGGAACGAAAAACAATTAAATACAGTCGTGGTTAATAATAAATAATCATCCACACTTGGGTGACTTATGTACAGCCGGCAGCATAAATTCCCGTCTATCTCATGTACGGTACTTAATATTGCTAATATGACCAGATAGTTGCATTCTGAACCAGTTTTTATTCCAAAAATATACGTAATTTACCATATAAGAACTATACCTGTGATCTCTGCATTAAAACTGTATTACAACATCACTATAGCCAATACATACGCAGGTGGTAATGAAGCGAACTTATGCTGCCGACTGTACATCACCACAAACAAACCTTTACTGTATATACTGCATGTATGTGTGTGTGTGTGTGTGTGTGTGTGTCCTTCAACACGGTTGTCACTATTGCAGTCTTCATTTGTGAGCGTATGAATGCAAGCGCGTGTACATGAATGTGTGTGTGTGTGTGTGTGTAAGGCATTGCATGGGTATGGTCTGGCTCACGCGTGTCGCCTATAATGCGTGCCTTTGTACTGTGTATGTGTGTGTCCGAGTATTAGCTGGAGATTGTGTGTATATGTGTGTGTGTGTGTAAATTGCCCCTTTTTATGCTCAAAAGTGAAAATAAGTATGTCTGTGACTGGCAGGGGAGGGAGGGAGGGAAACCGGTTGTGGACGGCAGCTGTCTAGGGCAGAGGTGTGGAGGGGTGAGGGGAAGGGGGTCATATGGGGTAAGGAGGGTTATGGGGGTGTGGAGGGGTGAGGGGAAGGGTGGAGGGAAATAGAGAAAGGGAAGTGAGCATTGGCATGTACAGTCGCGACACATTGTTCATTAACCAGACATCCACCAACACCCTGTACAAGGACTGAGTAAGGCCACTGTACAATTATTGGCCTAAAAAATTCGTACACACTCAGTTGTTTTCGAAAGTTTACAACAAATAGAAAACGTAAAAGAGAGAGAGAGAGAGAGAGAGAGAGAGAGAGAGAGAGAGAGAGAGAGAGAGAGAGAGAGAGAGAGAGAGAGAGAGAGGGAGAGAGAGAGATCGAAATGGATATGGAGAGATAGAGAAAGATAGAGATGGATGGATAGAAAGAGATAGACAGATAGATAGATGGAAATGGATATGGACAGATAGAGAAATAGATAGATAGAGATATGGATATATATATATATATATAAATAGATAGAAAAAGATATAGATGGATAGATAAAGACATAGATGGATAGATAAAAAAAATAGGTATGGATAGAAAGAGAGAGAGCGAAATAAGTATCGAGAGAAAGAAATAAGTATCGAGAGAGAGTGAAATAAGCATCGAAAGAGAAAGAAATAAGTAACGAGAGAGAGAGAAAACAAAATGAGGGTGAGGGTGGTGGAAACTAATGGAATAACACCAATGAGATTATAATATGTGAGACAAGGCAAGCAGGAGGCCTCACCAACACAAGGAAGGAGGGAACACTGCCAGGCGCCTGATAACACAACACGGCCCCGGTGATGGCCAGTCAGATAACGTAATTAAATTCTCCTATTTACGATCGCACCTGGAGGGCCATTGCAGGTAAACAAGGTTAACTTTCACCCAACCCCTGTCTGTGTGTGTGTTTGTTGTGTGTGTGTGTGTCTGTTGTGTGTGTCTGTGTGTTGTATGTGTGTGTCTGTGTGTTGTGTGTGTATATATATGTGTGTTGTGTATGTGTCTGTATGTATGTGCATTCGTCACATTCAGTTCGAGTGAGAGGAGCCTGGAGATCTGGTAACACTGTATGAGAAGTTACAAATATCGACTAAATGCATAATAATAATAATAATAATAATAATGATAATAATAATAATAATAATAATGATAATAATAATAATAATTATAATAATAATAATTATAATAATAATAATTATAATAGTGATAATAATAGTGATAATAATAATAATAATAATAATAATAATAATAATAATAATAATAATAATAATAATAATAATAATAATAATAAATAATGATAATAATAATAAATAATAATAATAAATAATCCTGTGCGTGAATAAATTAGTATCTCTCCTTCTATATAGTGTCGATCAGATCCAGGAGACGAGGGGGTGGGGGTGGGGGGGGCAGGGAGTGGAGGGGGGGGCAGGGGGTGGAGGGAAGGGGGGCCCAGGGGGGAGGGGGGCTGGTAAACATGAAGAGCCGCCGCCTTTTACTGTTGCTGTGGCTGTAAATATTTCTCTCATTATTAAACATATACATACATACATACATACATACATACACACACACATACATACATACATACATAGATGTTTCTGGCTTAAGGGTCCGTGTTTGAAGTAGTCAGAAAATTGGAGGTAAACGAGTCCTTCAAATAGTGCCACGACACACACACACACACACACACCCACACACACACACACACCTATAGGGAAGGAGCTTGTGTGTGTGTGTTTGTTTCGTGACATGTTCAGGAGAATCAGAAGCCACAATTCTCATACAGGAACAATCACAGGCTCCTTTATATTAAGGGATGATTCTCTTGTTGGTAAATAATTGGATGGCTGGCTACTGATTCCTACAAACTATGCCGGGAACAAAACGCCTCAGTGTTACCAATAGAGGATTTCGTGTTTCGTGGCATCGTTTGGAGGAATCAGCAGCCTTCAAATATACCAACAAGAGAAGAAGTAATTTTTCCTTTAAAGAACCTGTGGTCGTGTTTGAAAATTGGAGGCTTCATATTCCACCTAACATGCCACGAAACAAACAAGCTCATTCCATTTAGGTGTGTGTGTGTGTATGTGTGTGTGTGTGTGTGTTTCGTGGTCATATTTGAAGGACTTATTTACCTCCAAATTTCCGACTGCATCACACAGGGTCCCTTAAAGTATTTCCCAGTCCAGCCTCACCATAATTATTTGTCTCTTATACATTTCTCCTTCATATTTATTTCATTAACTCTGAGTGTGG
>JAWZYT010005502.1:0-15000 GCA_034508575.1 Petrolisthes manimaculis
GGGTATATAGGTTGCATATGTTTATAGTGTTGTTCAAGGTTATGTTATGTTATGTTATGTTATGTTATGTTATGTTATGTTATAGTAATATTCGTCTTTATCATCATTATCATTGTTGTTATTATTATTATTATTATTATTATAGTTATGTTATGCTATGTTATGCTATGTTATGTTATGCTACATAAATATTTGTTTCTATCATTATCATTATTATTATTATTAATATTATTATTATTATTATTATTATTATTATTATCATTATTATTATTATTATTAAATTAAAAACAATAATAATAATACACGTGAGAATAGACACAGCGAAACCATTATTAGTATTACAGTGTTGGTAAATCTGGAGCAATTGATTCCTCCAAACTATTCCAAGCACCAACAAGATACCATATAGGTTTCTCCGTGTTTCCTTGACATACATTACAAAGGAATACAGAGGTACATAGTAAGTACAGGTAGGCAACAGGAGGAGGTTCATAGAGGCCTTTTATATACGAGGTTACCTGATTAAGGGGTGTGGGAATAGGGGACAGGCTTGGGGGGGGGGGGTTAGGGAGGTGTAGGGGGATTTTTTGGGGTGTGGGGGTATTGGGATTGGCTTGGTGGGGTTAGGGAGGTGTAGGGGGATTTTGGGGGGTGCGGGGGTAGTGGGACAGGCTTGGAGGGGGAGGGTTAGGTGGTTGCGGGAATAGAGGACAGGCTTTCTACCCCCCCCCACCCCACCCCAAGCCTGTCCCCTTATTCCCGCACCCCCCACACACCCTGAACTATATACGATAATCTAGACTATAATATTATATGTGTTGAAGGAAAGGATAGATAAGAGGACAAGGCTTCTTCCCACCCACCACTCCCACCGGGTATTTATTGATTAACACTTGGAAAACAGATGGAAAATAATGCCTTGTTCGTTGATAAAGAATGCACAAGGAAATTTTATAGGAAAGTAGGAGGAAAACTAGTGGAAGCCTAATTCAAACATTTACTTATTAAAAGAAATAAATGCTATAAAAAAAATTCCTGAAAATATTTGTCGAGGCGATGTTTAAATGTTTCTATTGTAATTGCTGCTACTACAGATGCTGGGAGTTTATTCCAATAGTTTACGACTTTGATATTGGAGGAATCAATGCACTCCAACTTACCAAAAGTTAGTCTAATACTCTCCCGTTAAAGGAGAGGAGAGGGAGGGAAAACAGGGGGGAGAAAGTAGAAGAAACGTGGGGAGTTAAAATTAAAGAAGGAAGGAGAAAAAAGAAAATGGGAATAACCACAAAACATCATATAGTTATAACTGAGAGAGTGAGAGAAACTTCTTTCCCTAACCTAACCACAAAATAACTCAATGCGTAACGTGACTATGTAAGAGAGAGAGAGAGAGAGAGAGAGAGAGAGAGAGAGAGAGAGAGAGAGAGAGAGATTGATTGATTGATGGGTATTAGGCGCCGCAACATCGAGGTGTTAGAGAGGTGTGACAGCATGCAGGAAGGAAATAAAATGAAAAGAGAGATAGTTGAAGAACTGAAAGATGGGAATTATCTAGTCTGGTCTCTCACTGGTGACCTTCCTAGCATGGGAAACCCTCTCTCCCCGATATCGGGGCAGAGCATTGGCGAAGCCCCCTCTAGTCTAGCTCGCCAGGTCTCAGAGACACACAAGCTCCCCCACCTCGGCAAGGCGGTTCCGTTAGGGGGGAGAGAGAGAGAGATAAATAGATAGATAGATGGAGAGATAGACATAAACAGATAGATAGATGGAAAGAGAGATAAATAGATAGAGAGAAAGATAGAGACTCCCTTACATCGTTCAATTTCACAGCTAAAAATAATAGTCGAAGAATATCATCCATCCTTCTTGAAGGAGAGAGGCAGAAGTTTTCTTTTATAGCCTTGATGGTAAACTAAAATATACATAATAATGTCTATAAACATTGCTACTGCTCTGCTGATGATATGATATAAATAATTGACCGTGAAAATACGTATGAAAATTACGAATGGTGTTATGAATATATTATCTTATTTGTTATTTAACTTAAAAGAGAAATAAATTAAATAGTAAAAATGAAAAAAATAATCCTGGTTTCTTTTCCTGCATAATTCTACGCTGATTAAAAAAAAATGAAATAAAAATAAAATAGAATAAATGTTACCAGATAATTAATTTTCGTTTCGGTACCATTTTCTATGATGACCTTGGAACGATGTTGTTGTTGTTGTTGTCGTCAGTACAGCACCCGTGTGATGCTAAAGTTAGCGAGTTGTGGGGGCGAGAGGGAGGGAGAAGAGGAAGTGGGATGGAGGGAGAAGAGGAGGGGGGAGAGGGTGGTATGGGGAGGAAGGGGAGAGAGGGATGAGAGGGTAGAAGGGGAGGGGGATATGGGTGAGAGGGGATGGAGTGAGAGAGGGTAGGGAGAGAGGAATAAGAGAGAGTGTGTTTGTGTGTGGTGGGGGGCTGGGAAGAGAAAGGAATTAAGGAGGGGTAAATACATAGAGAGAGAGAAAGGAGGGGGAGGGAAGAACAAGGTGAAGGAACAAGGGAGAGAGAGAGAGAGAGAGGAGAGAGAGAGAGAGAGAGAGGGATAGGGCTAGGGTGAGAGGAGGGGAAATAAAGGAAGAGGAGGATGGGGGGAAGGACAGAGTAGTATAGGAGGAGGAGGAAGAGGGAGAGGGGAGAGCGAAGGAGGAGGGGGAGATTGGAGAACGAAGGGGGGGGGGGGAGGAGGAGTAGGGAGAGGGGACACATAGACTGCATTGCTAGGTCGCAGGGTACAACTGCACACACACAAACAAACACACACGCACACACTATAGCCCTCTGGTGGTCACAATAATAATCATAACACTTCCTTGATCTCAGAAGAAGAAGGTTAATAATAATAATAAAACATCCATCAATGAAATATATCTGTCCCTAGAACACCACAAAAATGATAAAGAAAGTATCGATAAGAAGGGAACTAAAATATTGTATCCTGCTATAATAAGAGAGAGAGAGAGAGAGAGAGTGAGAGAGAGAGAGAGAGAGTGAGATACAGTGGTGCCAACAGCTTTCAGGGGTGGTACGCAGTTACATGACAAGACAGCTTTTCACTCCTACACAAAGTTTTAGTTAATTAGTTATTGTCCTGGTTTACATATATCATCTGTTGGTTGTTTTTTGTATATATAGGCTATGTAAGTATGTATGTATGTACAGTATGTATGTATGACCAATAGAGTGCATCAATTATAAGAGTTAGTTTAGTTAGTTGTGAGAGAAGGCAGCTAGCTAGGTAACAAGCACGAGTCAAAATGAGTTAGAAGGGTAGAGTTAAGAGTTGGCTAAAGGTTTGGATTCACTACAAGTTAATTTATTATTTCTTATGACTTTATAGAGAGAATGTCATGATAAGGGAAGCAAGTATAATTGGTAATCAGCTGTTGTTGTTGTTGTTGTGTATATTTGGTAAACACGAGTTATCTCTGAGAAAGAAATGAATGCAACGTTTTCTTGATTATTAGATGAACCATTGCTTAATTAAATCAGTAATAATTATTTGTTGGTGGAATAATTATTATGCTTGATTATTGATTTTTTTGCTGTTTCATTTGTATATGTACGGGAGTTGTATTTGATCTTCATTAATAAAATTTCATTGAGTGTTTTCTCTGGCTGGGTTGGAGAGTGTCGAAGAGGGATGGCGGATTGTAGCTGAATTTTAGCATAAGGATTTTAAGCAGAGAAGTGTTGTTGTAACGCTGGTGTTGTTGGGGGGTCGGTGCTTGGTGTGGGGGGGAGGGAGTGGTGGGAGTGAGGGTGGGGAAAGGGAGAGGGAGGGTGAGGGTTGGGGATAGGGAAGAGGAGGGGAGGGGGGATAAGGGAAGAGGGAGGGGAGGGGAAGAGGGAGGGGAGGGGATAAGGAGAGAGGATATAGGGGAGGGGTAGGCGAGAGGGAGGAGAGGGTGTGGTTAGGGGAAGGAGAATGAGAGGGAGGAGAGGAGACTGGAGAGAGAGAGGGCTGGGGGAGAGAATAGAGAACTTGCTTTTGCAGTGCTTGGCGACACAGAGGGCAGATACCACCACCACCACCACCACTCCAACTCCTGCCACCACTTCTCTCCTCATCTAACACTCACCCAGGACATTACAGCAAGTAGTTAGTAGTTCCCTCTATCATCATGGCTACTAGTAGGATGGGAATGACTGCTGCCAGGCTGTGTGTGGCTGCAACGCTACGAAATACTCAGGTAAAAAGACGCACTTAAACCGGGTGGGAGTAGGGAGGGTACAGTAGGCTATACACATTCACGTACACTCGGCAACAAAACCGCTGTCGCCTCACCCTAATATTTGGTACTCATAATATATAAAACTAATCATCTTGTAAATATTTTCACCAAACGAAAAATAGTATTTAATGGATAGATGAATAAAATTATATGGTGTCTTAGTTTCCGAGTCTGTGGAGCTTATAATACCATACGATAGATATGACTTTGCAGATTAGGCGACACCGCTTTTGTTGCCGGCTGTCTCTATAAGGCAAAGTAGTAGTGGAGGTAAGGAAGAGTGAGCTAGGTTAGTTAATTATACGGAGCTGGTGTTTGTAATGATAATGATGATGTTGATGATGATTTTATGTACTCATTTAACTGGTACACTTCCTCAGAACTCGACAAAAAGACTTTTTGTCGAGTTATGAGGAAGTAATTCACTCTACAACTGTCCACTTTTTTTCATCTGCTACCTTTTGTGCTTTATACTGTCCCATCTCTCAATCACCTTCCTCGGGCGGCACCAGATGACCTCGTTGTTATCAATCCTAACTATTCCTTTAAATAGTACATGATATCATAACTCTATAACCTATAATAGTGGCCTGTTGTTATTGTTGCTAAGAATAGTTTGGTGCAATCATATGTTGTTCCTGATTTACCACCATCCCTGTGCTACCCCTCCTACCACCTCTGTGCCACCCCCCCCCCCCTACCACGCTACCTTCCCCCCCACCACTGTGCTACCCCCCCCAGGCCCCCACCCACAACTGTGCTACCCACCCCCCCACCACCACGCTACCCTCCCCCCCCCCCACCACGCTACCCTCCCCCCCCCCACCACCACTATGTTACTCCCCCCACCACAATAATAATAATAATAATAATAATAATAATAATATGTCCCCCATTACGAACTATATAATGAATAATAATAATGTATGTACAGTACAAACATGCCATAGTACAGTACGATAGGATAATAGAGATAATAAGTATGTGACTGATAAGATGCTTAGGGTATACAGTGATAAGTATAATAATGTATGTATGTATGTATGTAATGGTGTATGTATGCATGTAATGGTGTATGTAGATAGATGGTATACATTTGGTAGCATAATTTCGCGTCCATCTCATGTACTTAATATTGCTAATATGAACAGATATGCTGCATTCTGATTAATGCAGTTTTTATTCCAACAACATAATTTATATAATATTAGTTATTTTACTAATTTATCAAAAAATGAAATATGCACTTCCACTGGTAAGTTGGTAACACTTCCACTGGTAACATTATATTGATTACATTCGCTGGTACAATTGAAGATGACTTATGCTGCCGACTTACAGTTCTCTAAAAAAGTATATATGCTAGGAAACAGGACCAGATGAACAAAAATAAGAAGCAATAATAATAATTATAATAATTTAATAGAAATAAAAATAATAACAATAATAAAACAGAAATAATAATAATAATAACAATAATAATAGCAATAATAACAATAATAATAGCAACAACAACAATAATAACAACAACAATAATAATAATAACAACAATAATAATAATAATAATAATATATATTTGTTTCTATATATTACAGGTGGCAGGACTGAAGACAGGGGGCGGACCACTCCTGAAGAAAACTTATGCTGAGGTGCCCAAAGCTCTCAAGGAAAAGATGCAACAGTTCCAGGTGAGGGGGGGGAAGGGGGAGTGGGGGTTAGGGGTGGGGGTGGGGTATTAGAGAAAATGATGGTGGTGGTGGTGGTGGTGGTAGGGGGGGCTGTTGAAAGGGTGGTAGTGGTGGTGGTTGGTTGACTGAAAAGGAGAGAGAGAGAGAGAGAGAGAGAGAGAGAACGTAAAGAAAAGAAAATGAAACAAAGAGAGGAGAAACATATATATATATATATATATATATATATATATATATATATATATATATATATATATATATATATATATATAATAACAGAAATAGAGATAAATAAACAAAATAAATAAATAAAACATGAGTGTAGAATTATTTATTATATTATCAACAATCAATATTATCACATTATTATTTATTCACTCATTCATAATTGTATTTATTTACTATCATATTTTTTTTTTATCTATCCCATAATTACCATGCATTATTATTTTTTTATGCTTACTGTCATTTAGTTAGCATAATAAATTAATTGTTATATAATTTATTTTTCTATTTTATAACCTATTTTGTATTATATTATTTATATATTCATTTATTATTATTATTATTATTATTATTATTATTATTCTATCCCTTATTAATTTATCATGTCCATTTATTTACTTATTTCATTACGTATTTATCTCATTTATCATATTTCCTCTATCCATTATTTATCTATCACTATTCTTTCCCTTTCCTTCTGCCATTCACTCACTACATTATCTATCTATCCAGCATCATCTGTTACCATTTTCTCTATCCATTATCCATCATCATCTATCACACCATATTTTCCTCTATCCACCATCAATTATCACCACTTCCTTCCTCTATCCACCACCATCATCTATCACCACTTCCTTCCTCTATCCACCACCATCATCTATCACCACTTACCCTATCCATACACCATCTATCACCACTTCCATCCTCTATCCACCATCAATTATCACCACTTCCTTCCTCTATCCACCACCACCACCATCACCACCACCATCAATATTTTATCAACAACATTTAACACTCTCTCAATCTCTCCCTCTTCTCCAGATTGATAATGGTCTGCCAGTCCACGTGAAGGGAGGCCCCGTTGATAAGATACTATACTTGGCCACAGCTGTAGTGTGTACGTGGGGGTTCATTGATTGTTGGAGAGTGTACATTGTTCTGTCCTACCCTGAGTATTTCAAGAAGGACTAAAAAGGAATTGATAATACCCTTGATAAATTAATACCAACTTTATTTACTCATGATAAATAAATGAATATCATCTTTATTTACTCTTGATAACTTAATACCATCTTTATTTACTCTTGATAAATTAATACCATCTTTATTTACTCTTGATAAATTAATACCAACTTTATTTACTCATGATAAATAAATGAATATCATCTTTATTTACTCTTGATAAATTAATACCATCTTTATATACTCTTGATAAATTAATACCAACTTTATTTACTCCTGATAAATTAATACCAACTTTATTTACTCTAGATTAATTAATACAAACTTTTACTTTTGATAAATTAATACTAAGTTTATCCTGAGTATTTCAAAAAAAGACTAAACACAAAAAAATTATTACCAACTTTATAACCCCCAGAAAAATTAATAACAATTTCTACACTTTTATAAATTAACCCCACCAACTTTAATCTGATCATTAAAAAAAAAAAAACACACACACACAGATTAAACCAAGGAATTAATACCAGCAGGCACTTTATAATTCTGTCAACTTATTTTATTTTATATTTTTCTTACATTGTCTACTCATTCCACTCGACAGGTAAATTATTCAGTTTATTATGTTTATTTATTTATCATTATCATATATATTTTTTTCTTTTTTGGTATGTGTAAATAAGTATTGCTAGTTAACTTATTAGACTTTGGGAAATGGCAAAACGTGCATTCTTATTGTTATTATATATTGTTTTTTTAATTGGTAGTCATGTTGATGTTATTGTCAATGGCTAGATAATATGCGTCTATCTCCTCCCTAATTTACTTCTATCTCCTTCTCACTCCTTTCCTTCTATCTCCTTCTCCCTCCTTTCCTTCTATCTTCTCCCTCCTTTACTTTTATCTCTTTTTCACTCCTTTCCTTCTCTCTCCTTTCCTTCCCCTCCTACCTCCTTTCCTTCCCCTCCTCCTTCCCTTCCCCTCTCTCCTATCCTTCCCCTCCTCCCTCCTCCTCTCTCTCATATCCTTTCACTCTCCTCATCCTTCTTTCTCCTCCCATTTACTCCTCCTATTTCCTTCACTTTTCCACTGTATATATACTTTAAGACGCGGTAATTAATAATAATAATAATAATAATAGTAATACGATGTTTCTATCACACTGACTACCAATTAATTAATGAATGCACAAAACTATGTACTTGATAATTTGTAATGAAAAATATTAAAACAAAAATAAAAATACTGAAATATACATACATACGAGTTATTATTTAAAAGATATATACTGTATAATTATATAGAAGATATTTTTTTAGTACAACATTGGAGCAATTTGATTCCTCCAAAATAATTATATCAGGAAATAAACAAGACCTGTTGATAATAATAATAATAATAATAATAATAATAATAATAATAATGATAATAATGGACGGACCAGATAAACACAAATAATAATAATAATAATGATCTGTTGTTGTTGTTGTTGTTGCCTGTTATAGTTTGCAGGAAGAATCACCAACTTTCTATTTTATATATTTACTGTATATCTACCATGAAGATATTTAATTTAATATATGATGGGACATTTTAATAAACGGAAAATATTAAATACTAAACAAACCCCTTTCAAGTAAGAATAGAATGGTTATACCTATATTTATATCTTATAGTACATGAGAGAAAACGAATAAATATGAAGGTAGACTAAAGAGTAATAGACAAAATATACGAGAGTAATAAAAATAATAAAAAATATAATAACAGAATTTGTGTGTTTCTTCCTTAACTCTATCATACTGTTTGTGCTATCTATATATACTATTTATTCTATTTATTCTATGTGGTTTTTGAGGGTTTAGTTATACCATTTTCCTATTTAAGTGAAGAGAGAGAGAGAGAGAGAGAGAGAGAGAGAGAGAGAGGAGGAGAGGAGGGAGGAAAGGAGGGAGATCTTTTTTTTTTTCGATTGGAGGGGGTTGGGAGAGAGTGGAGAGAAGGAGAGAGGAAGGAAGAGAAGAAGAGATGAGGGAATGGAAGGGAAAGAGTAAGGAAGGTATAGGGAAGGGAAAATAAGGGAAGGAAAGGGAGGGAAGGGAGAGAGAGAGGAAGGAAAGGTAAGGAAAGGTAAAGCCTAGGTCACACATTCCCGAACTGGAGTCCGAATTCATCCCGAAGTGACTTCGGGATGAATTCGGGCATGTTCAGAGAACTTTTTCAAGGTCAAGTTTTCATCGGTATGTATGCGGTATGTATTCGGTATGCATTCGAAACGCACTTTCGAATGCATACCGAATACATACCGAAGTCATACCGAAGTCATTCCGAATCGAAACCGAAGTTTGAAATTCAAAACATAATGTGTTGTTTTCGTTCCGAAATCAAACCGAATACAAACCGAATGCAAACAGATGCCATACCGAATGCAAACCGAACCCCACCCGATTGCCAACCGAAGTCTGACAGATTGTATATATAGTTGGTGTAACACTACAGTATATTGTTACTATTATATTATATTATATTATATTACTCTCTCTCTCTCTCTCTATCACTCTATTTATTTATTTATTCTGTGTGTGTGTATGAATGTATTATTCTGTGTGTGTGTGTGTGTGTATGTATGTATTATTCTGTGTGTGTGTATGTATGTATTATTCTCTGTGTGTGTGTATGTATGTATAATTCTGTGTGTGTGTGTGTGTGTGTGTGTATGTATGTATTATTCTCTCTCTCTGTGTGTGTATGTATGTATTATTCTGTGTGTGTGTGTGTGTGTATGTATGTATTATTCTCTGTGTGTGTGTGTATGTATGTATTATTCTCTGTGTGTATGTGTATGTACTATTCTGTGTGTGTGTGTGTATGTATGTATTATTCTCTTTGTGTGTGTATGTATGTATAATTCTGTGTGTGTGTGTATGTATGTATTATTCTCTCTCTCTCTCTGTGTATGTATGTATAATTCTCTCTCTCTGTGTGTATGTATGTATAATTCTCTGTGTGTGTGTGTGTATGTATGTATTATTCTATGTGTGTGTGTGTATGTATGTATAATTATCTCTGTGTGTGTAAGTATGTATTATTATCTGTGTGTGTGTATGTATGTATGTATGTATGTATTCTGTGTGTGTGTATGTATGTATGTATGTATTCTGTGTGTGTGTGTGTGTGTGTATGTGTGTGTGTGTATGTGTGTGTGTGTGTGTGTATGTATGTATGTATGTATGCATGTATGTATGTATATGTATGTGTATATGTGTGTGTATGATGCTACTCCCCCTCTCTCCAACGGCCAAAATTCAAACCGAATACAAACCGAATGCAAACCGAATGCAAACAGATGCCATACCGAATGTTCCGAAGTATTCCCGAATAGTTTACGAATATATCCCGATCTCTCCCCGAATTTTTGCCCATTCCGAATTGGTTCCGAATGTTTCATGCAACACCAAACATTCGGGAAGCTTTCCGATTCAATCCCGAACTTTTACAAATGGCCCCGAACCATTCCCGAACTCTTCCCGAACTATTCCCGAACACCCCGAATCATTGCCCGAATGCATCCCGAATACAAACCGAACACACTTCGGGATGCATTCGGACTCGAGTTCGGGTATGTGTGACCCTAGTATAAGGGAAGGAGGATGGGAGGAAGGTAGGGAGAGAGAGGGGGAGAGAGGAAGGTAAGGTAAGGTAAGGTAAGGGAAGGTAAGGGATGGGGATTATAAAGGAATACATTATTTTGCTATTTTATCTAACCTACAAGAGTGAGGGAAAGTATAGTAAAGAAGAAGGCTCCTCCCCACCCACCACTCCCTCCAGCCAAAACTGGCAGGAAATGAAAAGATATCATGTAGTATAAAGGGAAGGATTTAAGGGAAGGTAAGGGAAAATGAATTTAAGGGAAGGATTTAAGGAAAGATAAGGGAAGAGGAATTTAAGGTAAGGTAAGGGAAGAGGAATTTAAGGTAAGGTAAGGGAAGAGGAATTTAAGGGAAGGTAAGGGAAGAGGAATTTAAGGGAAGGGAATGGAAGAGGAATTTAAGGGAAGGGAAGGTAAGAGGAATTTAAGGGAAGGGAAGGTAAGGGAAGTTAAGGTAAGGGAAGAGTTAACTATATTGAATTATTATATGGATTAATAACATACTCAGTTGTATACCCTCTCTCTCTCTCTCTCTCTCTCTCTCTCTCTCTCTCTCTCTCTCGTAATTATTTCCCTCCCTCTTTCCCTCCCTCCTTATGTCACTCCTTATCAATTCTTTTATTCACTCCCTCCCTCCCTCCCTCCCTCTCTCTCTCTCTCTCTCTCTCTCTCCCTCCCTCCCTCCCCCTCTCTCTCCCTATTTTCCTCCCCTCCTCACTGTAATTTTTTTCCTCCTTTCCTCCCTCCTTCATTTTTTTCTCTCTTTTCCCTCCCTTCTTCTCTCCCTCCTCCACTTTCCCTCCCTTCCATCTTCCTTTCTCCCTCCCTCCCTCCCTCCTTTCTCCACTTTTCCTCCTTACTTACCTCTCTTCCTACCTACTTTCCTCACTGTCCCTCCCTTCTACCTTCTTCTCTCCCTTCCTCTCTCCCTCCTTCCTCCACTTTCCCTCCATCCTTATCTCTAACTTTTTCCTTCCCTCCCTTTCTCTGTCTCCCTCCCTTCCTTCTCTCCTTCCCCTTTCTCTCTCCCTCCCCCTCTTCCTTTTCTTTTCATCTCTCCCCCTTTCATTATCTGTCATTTCTTCCCTCCCTCCCTCCCTCCCCTCAAACTCTTTCCTTCCCTCCCCTTCTCATCATTCTTTTCATCCCTCCCTTCCTCCCTCCCTCACCCTCTTTCCCTTCATACTCTCTCTCTCTCTCTCTCTCTCTCTCTCACATTAGCTATTTAGCAAGCTGTCCATTTCTCTCTATCTATCTATCTATCTATCATTATATATATATATATATATATAAATCTATCCCTACATGTATTTCTCTCTCTCTCTCTCTCTCTCTCTCTCTCTCTCTCTCTCTCTCTCTCTCTCTCTCTCTCTCTCTCTCTCTCTCTCTCTCTCTCTCACACACACACACACACACACACACACACACGCACACACACACACCAAAAATAACCCCCCAATCTGGCAGGGGTGTTTACTGGGGTATATTTGGAGGGGTAAGGAGGGGTTGGAGAAGGGGGTGGAGGGGTTTGGAGGGTGGTGGAGGGTGGTGGAGGGGCTTGGAGGGGTTAGAGAAGGAGGTGGAGGGGTGTGGAGGGAGGGGGAAGAGAAATATGGAGGAGAAAAATAGAGAAAGGGTGGAAAGATAGGGGTAAGAAAGGGAGGAATAAGGAAGAGAAGAATAAGACATGGAATAATATGGAAGAAAAAGAAGTTAGTATGAGAAAAAAGAAAAAGAAAACAGGAAGAAAGAAAAGAGAAGGAAGGAAGGAAAAAGTTGATAAATAAGGTCAGAATAAAAAAAAATGAAGGATAATAAGGAAGAAAGGTTGAGAAAGGTCATGAAAGGTCAACTTATAAGGACAGGTCAGTATATGGGAGAAGAGGAGGGGGGGAGGAGGGGGGAGGAGGAGGAAAGAGGAGGGGAGAGGGAGGAGGGGGGGGAGGAGGGAAGGGGAGGGGGAGAGTGGGGGAGGAAGGGGGAAGGAGGGGAGGGAGGGGGGAAGGGAGAGGTGCCAAGAGAGGGGTGCCAGATAGTATTAAATCGTCCTGGCACAGTGACACTTTGTACCCATCTGTGTGTGTGTGTGTGTGTGTGTGTGTATGTGTGTCATTCGCTTAGGGTACAGTTTGGGTATGTGATGATAATAATAATAATAATAATAATAATAATAATAATAATAATAATAATAATAATAATAATAATAATAATAATAATAATAATAATAATAATAATAATAATAATAATAATAATAATAATAATAATAATAATAATAATAATAATAGTACTAACAATAACAATAACAACATCAACAATAACAACAACAAGAACAACAACAACAATACTAATATCAACAATAATAACAATATTTCAAATCGAAGAATATACCAATTAAATACACAAAAATATTTCTCACATCAAGTCTATAATATTAATTAATAAAGGACATGAATAAATAACAAACAAACAAACAAACATTAACAAAGAGAGAAAAAAACACAAACACACACTAGACACACACACACACACACACAAACACACACACACAAACAGACACAAACACAAAGAAACACACACACACACAAACAGACACAAACACAAAGAAACACACACACACACACACACACACACAAACACAAACACAAACAGACACAAACACACACACACACACACAAACACAGAGCACCTTAAAAAATCATATGGGTGAATTTATTTTGGTGTTATTTGAGTGCTACTAATTCCTACAAACTATGCCACGAAACAAACACATTCCCTCTTAATTAATAACACTGAGAGGATTATTTTGTTTCCTGGGATGGTTTGGAGGAATCAGTAGCCTCCTAATATACCTACAAGAGAATATTTATTGTGTTGATAAATCTGGAGAAATCGAATCCTCCAGACTATTCCAAGCAACAGAACGCTATTATTTTTGCTCTTCTGGTCCTGTTTTCTAGCATACTTTGGAGGAATCAAGGCACTCCAATGTAACAAAACAAAAAAATTATCACCTTAAAAGACCCTCCTAACCATGCCACCAAACAAACAAACAAACAAACAAGCTCCTTCCATATAGGTGTGTGTGTGTGTGTGTGTGTGTGTGTGTGTGTGTGTGTGTCGTGGCAATAATTGAAGGATTCATTTACCTCCAATTTTCTGATCACAACTTAGAGTCCCTTAATTAAAATGAATGATAGCCAATATATGCATTACTCAAAATATTAATTATATCTTCAATTTATAGCCTCTTTATGATTTATTGCTTTTATTTAATTTTTTAATATATATTCATGATTTAATTAAACATATTTATCATTTTATATATTCATGATTGAATCATATCCAATATATTTATTATCAATGTTATTTAAACTTTATATCATCTGCATTAACAGATCGAGGGACTGTGTGTGTGTGTGTGTGTGTGTGTGTATGTGTGTGTGTGTGTGTTAACTAATAGGAAGTTACGATACAGTATTGGTGTTGATGTTGGTAAATCTGGAGTAACTAATTCCTCCAAACTATTCCAAACAACAACAACAACAACAACACCCAACCAACATTACATATATCAATAAGGTTCTGTTTCCTGGCATACTTTGGAGGAATCAAGGCGTTGCCAAAAAATGTATTGCGACAACTATTGATACAACATTAAATATATAAATGTCAATAGTTGTTTGTAGGGATTATAAGTATGTATTACAGAAGGATATGTATATTTCCTTCTGTTATACATGCTTATAGTCCCTACATATAGTTGTGGATATTACTAGGGTTAAAGTTCTATCAAGATTTGTCGCAATACCTTTTTTGGCAACTGTACATTCGCAATCCAAAATAAGTATCGAGGCTTGCTTCGAATAGCCTGATCGAGTATTATTATTATTATTATTATTATTATTATTAACCCTTATTTTAGTTCATCAATTGGTCCTTTTTCCTGGCCTATAATTATAATTTTTATTAGAGGAATTAATCAAAGCGCTCTTATGTGCCAAAAGTATATAATTATTTGAAGTTATTTAGATTAATTTGGTTTTATTTCTTGTCCTATTATTATGCTTATTCTTTATAGTAATTAATCAAAGCGCTATAATGTACCAAAAGTAAACTATTATAATTATCCCCTAAATGTTATACTTTGATAGTGTGTGTGTGTGTGTGTGTGTGTGTATGTGTG
>JAWZYT010005502.1:20000-32500 GCA_034508575.1 Petrolisthes manimaculis
GATTTTTTTTTTTTTTTATTGATGGATATTAGGCGCCGCAACATCGAGGTCGTATAGCGCCAGAAAAAGGTGATAAAGAAGTGTGACAGCAAGCAAGAAGGAAATAAAATGAAAAGAGGGACAGTTGAAGAACTGAAAGATGGGAACTATTTAGTCTGGTCTCAAACTAGCGACCTTCGTAGCATGGGAAGCCCTCTCTCCCCAATATCGAGGCAGAGCAGGGGCCGGAGCCCCCTCTAGTCTAGCTCGCCAGGTCTCAGAGACACACAAGCCCCCCACCACAACAAGGCGGTTCCTGTTAGGGGGACACCTATTTGGAAGGAGCTTGTTTCGTGGCATTAGTCAGGAGTAATCAAAACCCACCAAGCAGGTCTGATCAAGGGGGAAGTACAGCCGTGGCTGATAGGGCTTGACTAAGGTCCAAGGAGTGTTGGTGAGCAACTGAACAGAGTTCGAACAAGTGAATTTTCCAAACCATTCTCAACGTTGAGAGAGGTTTAGAAGACTCACTTTTTCGAACTCTGTTCAGTTACTCTCCAACACTCCTTGTACCCTAGTCAAGCACTATCAGCCATGGCTGTACAGTGTTGGTAAATCTGGAGCGAATGATTCCTCCATGCGTACAATTTCAAGCAACAGAACACCATTATTATTGTTCATCTGGTCCTGTTTCCTGGCATACTTTGGAGGAATCAAGGCACTCCAATGTAACAAAAGTGAATAACCATCTTAAGGGGGTGCGGGAACAGAGGGACAGGCTTGGGGGGGGAGGGGGTAAAGGAGTCGGGGGGGGGGGGGTGAATACTGGACATTAATTGTAACAACAACAATACTAATAAAAACAAAAATAATAATAACAACATCAATAATAACAATAACAATATCAATAACAATAACAACAAGAATAATAATTACAATAGCATCAACAATAACAACATCAACAAAAACAATAGCAATAACACTAATAAAAAAACAAGAAGAATAACAATTACAATAACAACAAAAATAACAATTACAATAACAACAACAAAACTGAAGCAAAAACCTCTTAATTGAATGAAAAAAATAAGGAAGTTAAGATATATATAAGGAAGGAAAGAAGGATGGAAGGAGGAAGAAAGAAAGAAAAGGAAGGAAGGAAGGATGGAACTAAGAAAGGGAGGGAGGAAGGAAGGAAAGAAGGTAGGAAAAAAGGAAATGAGGAACTAAGGAAGGATGGAAAAAAGAAAGGGAGGCAGGAAGGAAAGAAAGGAAGGAAAGTAGGAAGAAACAAAGGAAGGAAGGAAGGAAGGAAGAAAGAAGAGAAAGAAAGATTTAAGAAAGGAAGGAAGGAAGGAAATAAGGAAGAAAGGAAGGAACTAAATATATAACGAAGGAAGGAAAGAAAGGAAGGAAGGAAAGAAAGGAAGGAAGGAAAGAAAGGAAGGAAGGAAAGAAAAGAAGGAAGGAAATATGTAAAGTCAGAAAATAGCGGGAATGTAGAAAACAGTAATTCTATTCCATAATTATTTTTCTAATTGTGTTTAACTCTTTTTTAATTAACCTGTTGACAAAATAATAATCACCTTAATTAATTCGAAGAAATTTGTTATTAATTTTGTATCACAGTCTGTTTTTTTGTTCAGATAAATGCGAGATATATATATGAATATTATTGCTATAGACTGTAAACATAGCTATAGGTTATTGATATAGATATGAATGAATAGATAAATATATACATATAGATTTTAATTATATATAGATAATACAGACATAGATATTATAAAGATAGAGGAATATATATTTAATAAAAGAGTTATAGATATTCATAGTACAGATTATTATATATGAGATAATATCTAGACGAAAAGATGTAATTATATTGTACAGTCGGGGGCAAAAGTCGTGTGTGTAGCCTCATTTATCAACGTCTAACGAAGGATAATAACATAAAGACTAATTACTTATCTCAACAACATATTCAACAACAACAACAACAACACACTCACCACCAATAACACATCCACCACCAAAACATTCACCACCACCAACATATCCAACAACAACAACATATTCACCACCACCACCAACACATTCACCACCACCACCACATTCACCACCACCATCACATTCACCACCACCATCACATTCACCACCAATAAAACATTCACCACCACCACCACATTCACCACCACCACCATATACACCAATAATACATCAACATCACCACAACAGAATTAAAGAATCCAAGATACAGTCGTGGCTAATAATAGTCATCCACATAATGGGTATCTCAAACAATTTATTATCGAACGTTTTCACGCTCACATAATTATGATGATGTTATTGTTTTAAGTAGTGCGTAGCTGCTTGTATTAAATTGAAAGATGATACTTATTAATTAAACTATTGATTGGAGAGTTTATCATCTAAGGAACAGAGGGAAGCTGTCAAACTCTTATTAGTAAACAACTCTGGGATTTCATTTTAAGAGCCTGTGAAGCTTATAATATATTTCATGATTTAGCAGATGTGGTGACACGACTTGTGCCGCCGACTGTACAAATGATTAAATTACACGCTAGAGAGAATTTTTAAGGGGGTAGGTATAGTACGTTTTTGGGTCACTTGCCTCCAAAATATTCGAGACACTACCTGCTTGAACCTAGCAAATAGTGTATCAATTTTTTTGGAGGTAACTGTACATTAGATTCCTCCAAAGTATATAATATTATGCCTGTTGCTTGAAATAGTTTGGAGGAATCATGTGTTCACCAGATTTACCAACACTGTACAGCCACAATCAAATATCCACCCACACTTTCCTTCCATCGTACAAATAAATCAATCTCAAATCAAAATATAATCGTACAACTTTTTTTTCGTCAACTCAAACAACCCCCTCAAATATTATTATTATTATGCGGTGCTGCAAAATCATACACGTGTTGTTCTTTATTACCAAGATATATACCACGATGAAAGGAAAGTGTCGGTGGATATCATTATTATTATTATCATGAGGTGAGGCAAAATCATACACGTGTTGTTCTTTATTACCAAGATATATACTACGATGAAAGGAAAGTGTGGGTAGATATTGGATTGTGGCTGTATTTCCTTCTTAATTAAAGCTATAGATGTGGACATTTGACATGATCTGAAATACATCGTACATGTTTGTTGCTTGTTGGTGGTGAAGTGGAAGGTCTGTGATGAGTCCTCCAAACTATGCCACGAAACAGGCGACCCTATACCGTATATATATAATTGTTACTGGATTTGGGGATTTGTTTCCTGGTATAGTTAAGAGGAATCTGTAGCCTTCTAATTTAATACTATGCCAGTTATCAGACTATTGTTATTTATTATTATTATTACTACTATTATTTTATTATCATTACTATTACTTTTATTATCAATATTATTTTTATTACAATTATTATTATTATTGCTATCATTATTATTATTATTATTATTATTATTAGTAGTAGTAGTAGTAGTAGTAGTAGTAGTAGCTGTAATAGTAATAATAGTAGTAGTAGTAGTAGTAGTAGTAGTAGTAGGAGTAGTAGGCTAGTAGTAGTTGCAGTAGTGTTATTGCTATCATTATTATTTTTTATCTTTCTTTAGCTTGGTGAAAATGTAGCAGTTGCCTCATTTAATTCATTGTCTATATAGTATTGGGTAGACATGCAATATTATCCAATACAAAATACATTGAAATCTGACACAACTTGGCACGAATTTAAAACTTATAAACACTGAAAATTCTAATGTGTATCTATAGTAACTAAGTAACTAAGATCACATTATTTAATTAAGGGGGTGCGGGGGTAGGGGACAGGCTTTGGGGGTTTGGGGGGTGCGGGAATAGGGGGACAGGCTTGGAGGTGGTTAGAAAGCCTGTCCCCTATTCTCGCACCGTTCTAACCCCCCCCCCAAAGCCTGTCTCCTACTCCCGCACCCCCCCAAACCCCCCCAAGCCTGTCCCTTACTCCTGCACACCCCTATACCCCCCCAAGCCTGTCCCCCTATTCCCGCACCCCTTTAAAAGATAATTATTTTGTGCACATGAAAAAATAATATTACAATTATATCTGCCTCATTGTTTTAATTGTCAAAAATGAAAATTGAAAAAAAAAAATGGAAAAAAAAAAAATTATATTGTGTTTCCTTACTTTGATAATTAATTCATTCTTTTTTAATTAATTGAGGATTCAGTGATGGTCATAAAAAAACTACTTATTCCTCCAAACTATGTGCCACAAAACAGACTCCCTCTATGGTACTATAAAAATGGGATCTGTTTCGTGGTACATATACATATATAGGTTTGGAAGAATCAACAGACACCTTCCAAATTTACAAAAAAAAAAAAAAAAAAAAAAAAAAAAGAGAAAATGCTGTCCCCTTGAGGAACCCTGTATAATAATTCGTGTATGGGACCTGGTTGGTTGGTGGTGGCTTCTGATTCCTCCTGACCATGCCACGAAACAAGCAAGCTCCTTCTATGTATGTGTGTGTGTGTGTGTGTGTGTGTTTCGTGGCAATATTTGAAG
Source organism: Petrolisthes manimaculis (assembly GCA_034508575.1). Classification (NCBI taxonomy): domain Eukaryota; kingdom Metazoa; phylum Arthropoda; class Malacostraca; order Decapoda; family Porcellanidae; genus Petrolisthes; species Petrolisthes manimaculis. Next base: position 24,545 of record JAWZYT010005502.1, read on the forward strand.
GACTCACTAACCACCAGAGTATGTCAGGAAACAGACCCACATGAACAATAATAAGTGTGTCCTGTTGCCTGGAATAGTTATAGGAGGAATTAGTTGCTCCAGATTTGTCAACAAGAGAATTTCCACTTAATATAATTGGTGATATCTATCTATGGATTAATTAAGGCAAAGATAGTATAATAATAATAATAATAATAATAATAATAATAATAATAATAATAATAATAATAATATTATAGGTTTGGTGGATTATTGAGTCTTAGTATAAAGCTACTGACTTATATATTATAGACGAAAAGATATTAATTGCTTATATCTAAAGGTGAAAGAGATGAGTCCTTTATATATTGCCACGAAACACACACACACACACACACACCTATATGGAAGAAGCTTGTTTCGTGGTCTGGACAGGAGGAATCAGAAGCCTCCAATTTTCATACACGATCACAGGGTCCTTAAGATAAACTGAGTCGGCAGATGTAAGTAATAATGATCATCCCTTAATTCATGTGTGTACAGTCATGTCTAAAAGTCCATGAAGAGGAGGTACAGATAGCTCTTCTAATTTTAAGAAACAAATATTTGCCAAAACAACATAATTAACACTAGGTTGAACTTCGAACTACCACCGTCAGAGGGATGTGGAAACTTAAGGGAGATTTTTTTTGTTTTGTTAGTAAATTGAAGACGAAATAAGATCACCATGGAGTTTCTTATAACATTAAACATCACCTTAATCATTTGACAGAACAAGTACAGTCATTGCATTTTATTTATCTACCAAACTTTAGGTAACTTTGCCCCATGTCATTTATATATTTCTATTTATTTATTTCTACACACTTATTTTTTTTTTTTTTTATCAGGCATAAATGCACAGATTCCCTTCTAATATTTTCGTAGATACACGTTTTGACTATAATTCAGTGTTTATGATATATAGATGGGGCAAAATGTTTAGTATTTAACACACGTTATATCTAATTTTTGCTCTTACTAATAATTATATTCGTCACACACACCTAACACACACACACACACACACACACACACACACACACACACACACACACACACACACACACACACACACACACACACACACACACACCACCACCACAATCACCCTTCCAATAAGTAAGTAATTAGATAATGTGTATTTACAGTTGCTTTACATTTATCTAAAAAAATCCAAAAAGGTAATTGAGGGAGAGCTGGTATATAATTAAAGGGAGTAAGTAGTTAGTATAGTGTTGGTAATTAATCTATGGAGTAATTGATTCCTCCAAACTATTCCAAGCAACAGGACACCACCATTATTTCTCTTAATAATCTGGGTCCCGTTTAGTTTCCTGACATACTTTGGAGTAAATAAAGTTAGTCCAGTATCGTATATCAATAACGCCATGTAGATAAATAAATGAATAAATAAATAAAAGCATTATAACTTTTTCATTACATTCCTTAGCTCTATGTGTCAAAATAAAATAAAAAATATATATATATATACGAGAAATAAAATACACTGAGAAATTACAAAGAAATTCCAAGACACGAATCACGTGGCTATATAGATTGTAATTGCAAGTTTGTATCTATGTTATAATATAGAAGTGAAAGATATTGTGTTAAGCAAAATAATAAATCCCTTTCTTATATCCTAACTGTGTGTTTTTCTTTCTGTGATGTAGGAGTTAATAAAATATAAACACGTCACCTTCCTATATATATATTTTGTAATTGTGTGTTAATTTCTTTCTATGTCAAAAATAAAGAAGTGAATGATATTGTGTTAAACAAAATTATAAATCCCTTTCTTATATTCTAATTGTGTGTTTTTCCTTGTGTGATATAGATACACAAATCATCTTCTTATATATATATTGTAATTGTGCTTCTTTATGTGTTATTATAAAGGTGAAAGATATAAACATAAATACAAAAACACACTTTCTTATATCCTAATTCTGTTTTTTTTTTTTTTGTGTGATAATTATAGGAGTAAAAAATATAGTTTAACAAATTAAATTACCATAAGAGATAATCACCATCTTGTATTTTAATTGTGTTTCTTTCTATGTCATAAAATAAATTGAAAAATATAGGGATACACATAATTATAAATAACCTTTCTTATATCCTAATTGTATGTTTCTTTCTATGACATAAAATAAAGTAAAAAACATAGAGATAAATATAATAATAAACCATTTTTCTTATATCCTAATTGTGTGTTTCTCTCTATGTGTTATTATAGAAGTGAAAAAATATAATAGTCTTTAAAAGGGATTATAGGACATTAATTAAGAATCCTGTATTTTTTTCGATGCTACAGTTTCCTCCAGAGTGAACCAGGAAACACACCATATGGGCTATTTACAGAGACATTGTGTTTCCTGATATAGTTTGGAGGAATGAGTAGGCTCCAGTAATGTTCCCTTTCAGAACAGGTTAATTAAAAGGTTAATTTTGTAGTAGTATATTTTTGGGTATGTTGGAGCGACTTGATTCCTCCAAAGTATGCCAGGAAACAGGACCAGGTTAATTAACGTAAATAATGGTGGGTCTGTTGTTGCCTGGAGTAGTTTGGAGGAATCCGTAAGCTCCAATCATTACTGAGAAAACTTACTTATAAAAAACTCACTATTAAAAAAAAATACTATGAATAATGACACAATAATTATCATAATATACACATACATACACACACATACACACATGCTCGGACACACACATACATTACACTCACACATACACACGCACACATAAATACATACACACACACACACGCTCGGACACACTTATACACAGATACATGCTCGGACACACATACACACACACACACACACACACACACACACACACACACACACACCTTTTAAAAATAATAAATAAAATATCATATCTAATCGTAATCACTTAATTAAAGCTAATAACAAAACAATTAACAAACACAATAACACTTAATTAAAGATATAACTAAAATTAATAATAGTAGGAATAATTACAGAGGAAATAACACCGATGAAAATAATTACAACAAATCAGGAATCTAATTGTAATAACTGAAATATAATAACACCAATCAACATTAAATAACGTTATAATATTTTAATACCAATAACATTAAAAAAAATAACAGATGCCGTGGCAATAACTGAAAATTATGATAACAAGAAAAATAATTAATGATACGGGAATTTATAAACACAATTTTAATAACTAAAATATAATAATACCAATAAACACAGATCCAATAACATTAAAGAATAAATAACAATAATAATAACATGTCGAATTTGCAATAACTGAAAAAATAATAATAGGAAAAATCACAGACTCAATAACATAAACAAAAATAAAATAAAATTAAAATCAATGGTAAAAAAAATTGCAATAACAAAAACTTACTAATAAAAACTCATTATTAAATAAAAAAATACTATGAATAATGACACAATAATTACCATAATATATAACAGACCAAATCACACACACACACATACATACACACACACATACACACACGCACACGCTCGGACACACACACACACACATACATACACACACACACACACACACAGATACACACACACGCTCGGAGACACACATGCACGCAAACAAACACACAAACTCAAAAACAATGAAAAAAAAAAAACACCAATTATACGATAAATCAGAGTTACCCCATTGATAGGGTATACGATGCCACACACACACACACACCCATCGTACGGTACTATGAAATCATCAACATTAAATAGTAACTTTAATAATAACGTAATAGTCGCTTAATTAAGGAGGAAGTTCAGTGTTGGTAAATCAGGAACAAATGAATCCTCCAAAATAGTCCAAGCAACAGAATACCATTATGTTTGTGCCTTTGGTCCTGTTTCCTGGCATACTTTGGAGGAATCAATGAGCTGCTATCTATCAAAATTATACTCTCCCTTTAAACAGTCACGAAACAAGAGATCCTTTATTATTATTATTATTACCATTGAAGGTGTGTGTGTTCTGGGATAGTTAGGAGGAATCAGTAGTAACCTTCCAATTTGTCAACAAGAGAATAATTATCCACTTAATTTATTGATATAGAAGGATGTATTTTTTTATTTATAACTATTGGGTACCGCGGGAATTTATTTTTGCACTCGACTGTATGTTTCTTATCCATGGTTTGTACACATACACACACACACACACACAGAAGGAATACTGTATACACTAACACACACACACATATACACACAAGGAAGAGACCATAACACACATACGCACACACACACACACAAGAAAGATACCCTAACACACACACACTCGCACATACATACGCAAGAAAAATACCCTAACACAAACACACACATAATAATAATAATAATTACTATTATTATTATTACACACACACACACAAGGAACACACACACACACACACACACACACACACACACATAATTTTAGACTGGATACATACAGAAATACATTACAGAGATACATATTTATAATTCGGGATACCGGTACTTGTTTTTTCACGTATTGATATACTGCAGGAAATATACATGTGTTATTTCTACATACATAAACAAACATACATTTATTACATATATATACTTCATACACAAACATACATTTAGTACATATTATACTTTAAGCACAAAGATACATACAATTCTTACATATCTTTCATACACAAACATACATTTCTTACATATATTTCATAAAAAACATGCATACATTACATTTTTATTCATTTATATGTGTATGTTACATTATGATAGACAGTGATATGTGTATGCTAAGATAAGGTATACATATGTGTGTTTCTTGGTACACACACACACACACACACACCAGAAGGAAAGATGCCCTAACACTCATAAAAGAAGCAATGCACACGCGCGTGAACACACACACACACACACACACACACACAAGAAGGAGAGATACCCTAACACACACACAAGAAACAATACACACACACACACACACACACATACACACACACACACATACATATATAGTGCCCCTACATCTATAGCCAGGCAGCCAGCCCCTATCTACACACACACACACACACGCAGAGACGGCGCACGCAGCACACTCTCACACCCCAACACAAACACACATACAAACACACACACACACACACACGTCCTTATCCGTCCCCTCTCCTTCTCCCCTCTACTCCTCTCTCTTCATTAGCTCCCCTTTCGTTCTCGTCCCCTTCTAGTTCTCCCCTCCTTCGCCCTCTTCGCTTCATCCCTGCTCCCTTCCCCCTTTCATCTCTTCTCTCTCTCTCTCCCCTTTCAATAATCTTTCATTCCTTCTCTTTCTCTTTCCTTTTCGTTCCGCCTTCTCCTTCTTCGTCGCCTCATATGTCTGTGTTCACTATACTCTCTCTCTTTTCTTTCTTCTCTCTCTTTCTTCTCTGTCTTTCTTCTCTGTCTTCTATGTTTCTTCGTCTCAGTTTTATCGTGTTTTATGTGTGTTTTTCTTTCACTCTCTCTGTCTTTCGTATTGTGTATTTTCTTCTATCTAAAAAAGCTGTATTCTGTCACTGTTATATGAATAATTTTGTGCATGATAATCATAATAATATTGATAATCATAATAATAATAACAATAACAATAAGAATAATAATAACAATAACAATAAGAATAACAACAATAATAGTAATAACAATAACAATCATAACAATAATAATAATAATAATAATAATAATAATAATAATAATAATAATAATAATAATACTCTCTCATGATTATCGCTACCAAGCACACAGTCCTCTCTTTAACTCTCTCTCTCTTTCTCTCTCTCTCTCTCTCTCTCTCTCTCTCTCTCTTTTACTTTCTCCCCTCCTTCTTGTCCCTCCTTTCCTTTCTCAATAACGTATTTTTATTTGCATATAACTTCCGTGGCTTCTTTTAACTCCTCTGTGTGTGTGTGTGTGTGTGTGTGTGTTTGTATGTGAGTGTGTCTGTGTGTGTGTGAAAAAGAGAGAGAGTGTGTGTGTCAGGGTATCTTTCTCGATATGTGTATGTGTGTGTGTGTGATTCTAGAAATATGTGTGTGTGTCTTTCAAGATGTGTGTGTATGTGTGTCAAGGTACCGGTATCTTTCTACAGTATATATATGTATATATATATGTGTGTGTGTGTGTGTGTACATACCTACCATCACCCAAACTACACACACACACACACACACACACACACACACACACACACACACACACACACACACACACACACATCATCTTCATAAATATACACATCACCAATCTCTGCATAATATAATTTCCCACTGTCACTATTTTCACACACCTTTCCTCAACACAGAATGTAAACAAACTACTAATCTTTCTATCTTTCTATCCTTCTATCCTTCTATCCTTCTAATATTCCTTCTAACACCAGTGAATAAAATCGTCGGAGGTTAGCCAGTTTTAATAACCAGATGGAATAACGAGGCTTCCTTCAATATAACTGTTGTAAATATATCATACTATTTCAATGTTGTAGATTACCTTACAAATTAGTTAGATATCTATTGGTTTGATTGGGTGGGAAATATTATCTTGTAATCGAAATTATCCTATGGTAGTGAATTTAATCGAATGCCAAAGGTTATTGTTATTATTATTATTATTATTGTGGAGAGGATTATTATTATTATTACTATTACTATTATTATTATTATTATTATTATTATTATTATTATTATTATTATTGTGGAGAGGATTATTATTATTATTACTATTATTATTATAATAATAATAATTATTATTATTATTATCATCATTATTATTATTTTCATGGTTATCATTATTTTATTATTTTTGTTTTATTATAAATAGGTTTTCATTTACCGGTATCTATTTCTGGATTAATATTTGACATTATTTTTTTTTTTTATTATTATTATCGCTATCATCATTATTTATCATCTGGTATTTTATCATTATTATTATTATTATTATTATTATTATTATTATCATTATTAAAGTATTTCCTAACAAAATAATTTCTCAGTTAATTTATCATCATCAGTTATTGTATTATCATTATTATTATAATTTTTAATGTTATCATTATTATTATTATCACTATTCAATCATTTCCTATATAAATAATTTGTAAGGTTAGTTAATTTCATCATCATTATCACCAAATGTATCATCATCATCATTTGTATCATTATTATTATTATTTCTTTATTCATGTTATCATCATTATTATCATCATTATTCTTTTATTTATCCTTTTCCTATTTAAACATTTAGTAAGATTAGTTCATTTAAATCATCAATTATTTCATCATCATCATCATTATCAATCATTATCTTTATCATTATCATTATCATCATTATTCCTTTATTTATTCTTTTCCTTTTTTAAATATTTAGTAAGATTAGTTAATTTAAATCATCAATTATTTTATCATCACCATTCATCATCATCTTTATTATCATTATTATTATTATTATTCCTTTCGTTTCATATTTCTACATTAAAATTGGATTCTTGCATCTTTCCTTATCCACCATTTGTTTCTTCTCTCTCTCTCTCTCCCCTTCGCTCTCCCTCGCTCCTTCCCTCCTCATTCTCCTCCCCTTCCTTATTCACCCATTTTATCTCCTCTGCCTTTATCTCCTCCCCTCCTCCCTCTCCGTCCACATTATTCTTCGTATTGCTATCTCCCGCTTTCTTCCTCTTTCTCTCTCTCTCTCTCTCTCTCTCCCTTCCCCTCACAGAGTACCAAGAGGGGAAGGGGAAGAGCTGAATTAACTCCTACCATATACACACACATACACACACATATTTACTTACATATGTATACACACTTATATTTACTTATACATACATACACACTTATATTTATTTACACACACATTACACACACACATATATTTACTTTCATATGTAGATATTTATATTTACTCACACACACAT
>JAWZYT010005502.1:37500-40000 GCA_034508575.1 Petrolisthes manimaculis
GCCTCTCTATTCTATCTATTTATCAATTTATTATTGTTTAAACTAATTCCTTCATTCATTGCAATCCACATTTATAAATATACTTGTTTTTACATTATGTTTGCATCGTAGGGCCGTATGCAAGAACAGCCATGGTGTAAACGATGGCGTGGTACTGGTACGATGCCCCTGTAGTATGTGTGTGGAGCCATCGTACCGTCACCACCAACACCATCACCTTTAGTGTCCTTGCATACGATAACTAAAGGGAAAGGGTAAATCTGGAGCAAATGATTCCTCCAAACTATTCCAAGCAACAGGACACTATTTGTTTTTGTTCATCTGGTTCTGTTTCCTGGCATACTTTGGAGGAATCAAGGCACTCCAATGTAACAAAAGTTTTCTATATTTTCCCCTTAATTAAACACTATTTTAGTTGATCTTGTGTTATTTTCTTTCATTCTTCTTTATCAACTCCTTCTCTATGTCTCTCTACTTTATCTATTTTATTATCTATTTCCCTAGTTTTAGTTTTTGTCTATGTTATTTTTTCTCATGCTTATTATTTTGTATTTTTCTTTCTCATTTTTATTTATTATTATTTTTTGCTGCCTGCTTCTCTATCTCTCTCTTTATTAATTTTCCTCGTGTTAAGTTATCTTGTTTTATTCTCTCTCATTTTTATTTATTTCTTCTTTACTAACTCCTTCTCTATCTCTCTATTTATTTTCTTATTTATTTTCCTCGTGTCAGTTTTCATCTTTTTCATTTTTCTTTATTACCTCCTTCTCTATCTCTTTCCTTATATTTGTCTTATCTATATTCCTCGTGTTATTTTTCGTCTATATCATTCTTTATTATTATTATTTACTTTCTCCTTATTTATTGTCTTATTTACTTTCCTCGTGTTATTTTTCGTCTATGTCATTTACACGTATTTATCAAAACTGTCTCTTTCCCACATTCTCTCCTTCTTCCCTCTTCCTTACCCACCAAAGTTCTCTACTATTGTTCCCTCCCTCCCTCCTTCTCTCCTTCCCTCTTCTCTCCCTCCCCTCCATTCTCAACCCTCCTCCTTCTCCCCCTTCATTCTTAACCCTCCATTTCAACTCTCCTTTCTTTTTCCCTCCTTCTTTCCCTTTCTTCCTTCCCCTCCATTTTCATTTCTCCCCCTTTCTTCCTTTCCTTCCCCTCCATTCTTAACCCTCTCTCCTCCTACCTTTCCCTCCCCTGCATTTTCATCTCTCCCCCCACTTCTTCCTCTCCTTCCCATGCAGTTTCACCTCTCCTTCTTTCTCTCTTCCCCTCCTTCTTAAACCACTCTTCTCCATCTCTCCTTCTTCCCTCCTTCTTAAACCACTCTTCTCCATCTCTCCTTCTTCCCTCCTTCTTTACCTCTCATCCATCTCTCCTTTTTCCCTCCCTCTCTTCCAACTACCACAAGATTAAAGAAACGTAACAACAGTCCTCACCAGCTAAAAAGATAAATATATACATACATACATACATATATAAACAAAAAAGTAAATAAAACATCTAAAATCACACTTACTAATGAACTACCACCAGTAATTAAACCAACAAAGTGACTAAATGAAAGTGATTAAATGAAATAATCCAGTAAAATGCTATATATGACCTGAGTTAGCAAGTTAATTAGTTATGCATTAATTGTAATAAATATAAATCAGTTGTATATGGACTGTTTTTTATATAAGTGGATGAAGGTGTGTTTATAATAGTTATAAACATTCTAGAGGATATTAATTTAATTCAGTGCATTATAATTATTCTGATTCATTATTATTGTTTGTAGTAATAAATTGAGTTTTTAAGAGATAATTATTATTTCCCTCAAAAGGCTCAGTTATATTCCTAATGTACAAGTTATATAACCAATAATTTTATGCATTCGTATGACTGAATATAAGTTTTTAATTTATATTTCAATTTCCATTCATCCATCCTTAACATTCCATTCCTACCCTCAATTCTCAACCCTCCCTCCCTCCCTCCTTTATTTCTCCCCCTCCATTCCTCCCCTCCCTCCCTCTCTCTCTCCTTTATTTCTCCCCCTCCATTCCTCCCCTCCCTCCCTCTCTCTCTCCTTTATTTCTCCCCCTCCATTCCTCCCCTCCCTCCCTCCCTCCCTCCTTTATTTCTCCCCCTCCATTCCTCCCCTCCATTCTCAACCCTCCCTCCTTACCTTACCTTACCTTCCCTCCCCTCCATTCTCAACCCTCCCTCCTTACCTTACCTTACCTTCCCTCCCCTCCATTCTCAACCCTCCCTCCTTACCTTACCTTACCTTCCCTCCCCTCCATTCTCAACCCTCCCTCCTTACCTTACCTTCCCTTCCTTCCCCTCCATTCTTATACCCTTCCCCTTTCCTCCTTCACCCTCTTTTCCCATCTCAACCCTCCTTACCGTTTTCTTCCCCCCTTCTTCTCTTCTGCCCCCCCCCCCCCCACCCTTCCCTCTCATTGTGTGTACGCATACATAAATATCTATAAAAATGTAT
>JAWZYT010005502.1:45000-50016 GCA_034508575.1 Petrolisthes manimaculis
TCTCTCTATTATTATCTCCAACCCCCTCTCCTCTCCGTCCCTATCCCAAACCAAGCACCCTTTTTACCTCCTTCTCCCCCTTCTTCTCTCCTCTCCCTTCTTCCTTATCTCTCCCTCCTTCTCCCCCTCCCTCTTTTTTCCCCTCTCCTTTTCTACCCACTAAACAAGCATCCCCTTTCTCCTTCACCCCTTTCTTTCTCCTCTTATCACCCCCCAGCCTCTCCTCTACCCCTTTCCCTCCCTCTCTATCCCCCCCCCCACTCCTACCAAACGACCTTCTGCATTCTCTCCTCTCCCCCCCCCCTCCCCACCACACCTCACCCCCTCCACAATATCCAAGGTCCCCCACACCACCCACCACACCCCTCCTCCTCCTCCTCCTCCATCTCCAACCCCACCCACCCACTATCATATCACTAACCTAACCCCTTCCTATTCACCTTTCCCCCAACCATCTCCACCCACCATTCCCTCCCCCTATACTCCTTTTATCCCCCATTGTCACTACCACCACCTCCACCACCACTATCAACCTCTACCCCCCCCCCCTCTATCCATCCTCTATCTATCCTTCCCCACCACCACCTCCACCACCACCACCATCAACATCTACCCCCCTCTATCCATCCTCTATCTATCCTTCCCCACCACCACCTCCACCACCACCACCACAATCAACATCTACCCCCCTCTATCCATCCCCTATCTATCCTTCCCCACCACCACCTCCACCACCACCACCATCAACATTTACCCCCCCTCTCTCCATCCCCTATTTATCCTTCCCCACCACCACCACCACCACCAGCTGTGCCAACCCCCCACCACCCAGTCGCCTCCCTCAGTTACACACACACACACACACCAACTCAACCTCTCTCTCTCTAACACTCTCGTCTTCAAAACAAACCACCATGCAATACAAGTTTAGCCAATTCACAGGTCGTCTCAGCACACCGCCACACCTCGACATCCCAACAGTAAGTAGGACAGTAGATGGAAGTGTTTGGGTGAGTGTAGAGACGGGAAAAAAACGAGTCTAAAATATATACAGAGAGGGTGAATGGCGTTAGTAACAACATATCGCTTGATGTCTGCTTGCCTGCCTGCCTGCCTGGGTGTGTGTGTGCGTGCGTGGATATTATAATCAAGGTCACCCCCCACTACTACTACTATTACTACTATTACTACTATCATCACCTCTTTGTATTCTCTTAATTAAGCTGATGTGTAATGGTTGTATGGTTAAAGTATATAGGTGATTATATTGGTGTGTGTGATTGGTGTTGATGTATAGTGGTAGTGATGGTGGTAGTGGTGATAGTAGTAGTAGTAGTGGTGAAAGCAGTGAAAGTAAAAGTAGTAGTAGTAATAGTGGTGAAAGAAAAAGTAGTATTAGTAGTAGTAGTAGTAGAATATTATGAATGTAATGTACTGTATGTAGAGAGAGAGAGAGAGAGAGAGAGAGAGAGAGAGAGAGAGAGAGAGGGAGATGCAGTCGACGTGCTGAGTGGCGGTGAGGACATGGCGGGCGCACACACACACACACACACACACACACTCATGGACAGAATAACATTACATGATAAAATAGAATATGTTAACGGGGCATTTAAAATAATATTAATTTCCGTGTTAGTCAGATTAAGTAAGTACACACATACATTCAATAATATAGTAATAATATAATAATAATACATTAATAACAATAATAAACTTAAAACAACAACAACAATAAAATCAAAATAAAATAAAAACATAAACAAAAAATCATCAATAATAATAATAATAATAATAATAATAATAATAATAATAATAATAATAATAATAATAATAATAATAATAATAACAATAATAATAATAAAACTAAAAAAAATGAAAGTAATAATAATAATAACAATGCTAATAATAATAGTCACGATAACAACAGTAATAATAAAAGTAAAGAATATGAAAATAATAATAATAATAACAATAATAATAATAAAAATAATAATAATAAAAATAATAATAAAGCTATAACAACAAGAAATACCAAAAAAAAACACACACAGACACAAAATAATCCACAAGCCAGTCCTACTCATACTACTCCTCCTTACCTCCCTTTCTCCCTTCTAGAAGTACGTGCAGTATACAGAGAGGCCAAGGTATCAGTTCATATTAGAAACCCCAACAAGTGTCAATGATCATCCTCACACCAGAGCAAGGAGACTCGGAGGTGGTAAATATTATGCACCTGTACCAGACACACTACTGAAGAAGATGAGGCTTTTCCAGGTTAGTTGTGGGTTTTCTTGGATTTATGTTTTTTTCAGTTTAGAGTATTTAGAATTTTCCAGGTTAGTTGTGGTTTTTATTGGATTTCTGTTTTTCCAGATTAGAGTATTGAGAATTTTTTAGTACCAGAAGCCTTGTAGAAGAAGATGAGGCTTTTCCAGGTTAGTTGTGGGTTTGCTTGGATTTATGTTTTTTTTCCAGATTATAGAGTATTGAGAGTTTTCCTGTATCAGAAGCCTTGTAGAAGAAGATGAAGCTTTTCCAGGTTAGTTGTGGGTTTGCTTGGATTTCTATTTTTTTTCAGGATAGATGTTATAGGTTAGATTATTGAGAATTTTCCAGTGCCAGAAGCCTTGTAGAGGAAGATGAAGCTTTTCAGGGTCAGTTTTTGTGGGGGGTTTTCTGGATTTCTGTTTTTCCAGGATATCTAAAATTAGAACATGGAGATTTTTCCAGGATATTTATTTTTCTAAGATAGAACATTTAATTGATTTTCCAGGGTTTTATTTTTCCAGGATAGAGCATTGAGGATTTCCAGAGTTAGTTTTCCAGGGATTTAATTTTCCAGGATATTGTTTATCGAACCGAATAGAACATTGGGGATTCTCAAGAGTTATTTTTCAGGATATTTACTTTCCAGGTTAGAACATTGAATTTTCCAGAGTTAGTTTTCTAGTGATTCTTTTGTTTCTTTTTCCAGGATAGTCTAAGCATTGATTTTCCATGTTAGTGTTCCAGGGATTTATGTTTATGTATTTTATTTATGTTTATTTAGTTTTTTGCTTCCAGGTTCCAGAGCTGTTGTAGATTAAGATAATGAGGATTTTCCAAGTTAGCAATCCTAGGTTCATTTATCCTAATATATATTTTTTTATACACCTTCCAAATTCACCAACAAAATATAAATTATCTCCTTTACAGATGATCGATACAGAATATAAGCTGGTTATCATAATATATCGGTCAATGAACTATCTATAATGAGCGAATTAATATTTAGTACTAATATAGATAGCATGGGTTATCATTATTATTACAGGTAGTGACTGAAAACCTCTGAAAAAAAAAAACTAAAACAATACATATTTTTTTTAATTAAGTGTTGGTGGTGGTAAATCTGGAGCAACTGATTCCTCCAAACTATTCCAAACAAAACAACAACAGGCCACCACCATTATTATCTTTGTTCATCATCTTGTTTCGTGGCATACTTTGGAGGAATCAAGACACTCTAATGTACCAAAAGTGTAGCATTCATTACTTTAGTTAATTTTGCAACATTATTACTTTCCTTCCTTCCACTCCCCCTTCTCCTCCTTCTCCTCTTCCTCCTCCTCCTCCTTCTCCTCTTCCTCCTCCCTCTTCTCCTCCTCCTCCTCCTTCTTCTCCTCTTCCTCCTCCTTCCTCCTCTTCCTCCTCCTTCCTCTTCCCCTTTCCCCTCTTCCTCCTTTTCCTTTTCCCCTCTTCCTCCTTATCCTCCTCCTCCTTCTTCCTCTTCCTTCTCCTCCTCTTGATTTGACCTTGTATCTCGAAATCAATCATCAGCTTAAAGGTACACACACACACATACATACATACACACAATCACACTCACTCACACACACATTCACTCTAACTTTCGCACACACACACACTCTCATTATCCCCCACGCCCACATAAATACACACATACACATATTCTCTCTCTCTCTCTCTCTCTCTCTCTCGTCTCTCTCTCTCTCTCTCTCTCTCTCTCTCTCTCTCTCTCTCTCTCTCTCTCTTGTGGATGAAGTTGCTACCATTACCATCATAAGAACAGGTAGACAGACTGATGTTGGTTTTATTATGAATACATACAGTAGTAAATGGTTTGTGTTGTGTTGTGTTTGTGTTTACAGCTATCAAACATGCTATTTATAATTATATACCCTTGAAAACGGTCACTAAAAACTTATATTATTGTTGTTGTGTTTTGCTTGTATTTAAAGTTACCTAGCAAATCTACCTGTACTGTCCTCTTAATTAAAATCTACTACAAACAGGGATATTTTTGTTGTTTGTTGTTGTTGCTGTTGTTGTTGTTGTAGTGGTATTTAAAACTTACTATAACGAGGGATATTATTGTTGTTTGTTGTTGTGGTAGTGGTGATGTTGTGGTATTTATAGTTGTCCTTTAAACTATATATATATACTAAAACCCGTGGTGTTATTGGATTGCTGTGTTGTGTTTGTGTTTTCAGTTAATAATACAAAAATTAACCCTTAAACCCTACACTAAAACCCTCGTTGTTGTGTTTATGTTTATGTTTACACTAACTAAAATAAACGACTCCTTAAAATCATCACTAAAAGTCCCATTATTGATATTGTGGTCGTGTTTACAGTTACTAAAAAAAGATTAACCCTTAAAATCTTCCCAAAATGTCGTGTTGATATTGTGGTCGTGTTTACAATAACTAAAATAAAATCAAACACCCCCGTGTATTTAACTAAAAGTCGTATTATTGTGGTTGTGTTTGTGTTTACAGTCACTAAAATAAAGAACGACCCCCTTCCTTATATTATCACTAAAAGACGTATTTTTGTGGTTGTGTTTGTGTTTACAGTTACTAAAATAAAGAACGACCCCTTCCTTATATTATCACTAAAAGACGTATTTTTGTGGTTGTGTTTGTGTTTACAGTTACTAAAATAAAGAACGACCCTTTCCTTATATTATCACTAAAAGTCGTGTTATTGTTGTGTTTGTGTTTACAG
>JAWZYT010005503.1:5000-25000 GCA_034508575.1 Petrolisthes manimaculis
ATACATGTGCTTAATGTGTTGGTGTGTGTGTGTGTGTATGTATGTTTGTGTGTGTGTATGTGTGTGTGTGTGTGTGTGTGTGTGTGTTATCAGGTGACCTCTAATACCATCTCTGCTGCTGTATTTTGTTGACCTTAGTTTGACCTTGTATTGTGACCTTGAATCATTGTGACCTCGTATTTTGATTAATGACCTTGCATGGTTTATGGTGAGAGAGAGAGAGAGAGAGAGAGAGAGAGAGAGAGAGAGAGAGAGAGAGAGAGAGAGAGAGATTTAGTGTAAGGTAGTGGTGTGTATATTATTATTATTATTATTATTATTATTGTCATTTATTATTTTGTGTTAATGAGTATTTTTGTTATTATTATTATTATTTTTGTTGTTGTTGTGATAATTAATTGTTGTTGTTGTTGTTGTTTTACAGGTGAGTGAGTGATGTGTTGGGTCGGGTTGTGAAGGTTGGTTGGCAATACTGTTATTACCCATTGACAAGGTAAGTGAGGAATTGGCTACACTGCTTCATCACTCATTCATGTTTACAGAGAGAGAGAGAGAGAGAGAGAGAGAGAGAGAGAGAGAGAGAGTTACAAGGAGTTACAAGGAAAAGAAGTACCCTAGAAGACCTTACGATCCATACAAAGAGGGTACCTGTGGGTTTAGTTGTGCAAGTATGTGACCGTCCTTGAATGTGTCATGTGAAACCATCAAGGAACACTCACACAACGGCTTAAACACCTAAACGGTGATTTAAGACTTTGTCTAATCTTGACTTGAACTGATCCACAGAGTTGCTGTTGACTACATCAGCAGGAAGCGCGTTCCAAGTACCGCAGATGCTGTATGTAAAGAATTTACCACACCGATCACGGTTGTATCGCTTCAGTTCAAGTTTGTAGCCATGATTCCTGGTTGTGGGAGGAATAGAAGGTTGGAAAATAGATGTAAAGAGAGAGAGAGAGAGTTAGGGTGGAATAGAAGGTTGGAAAATAGATGTAAAGAGAGAGAGAGAGATAGAGAGAGAGAGAGAGAGAGGAATGTGAGGACAGACAGATGGAATACTGGGAAGGAAAGAAAGGAAGGAAGGGAGGGAGGAAAGGAGGGAGGGAGTGGGGGTGGGGTGGCCAAAAAAAAGTAGGGAGGGAGGGAGGGGTGAAGCCTTGAAGGAAACGTTAGAGAGAGAGAGAGAGAGAGAGAAGGGGAGGGAGAGGTGGTATGGAACAAAAGATAGAGAGTTACATAGAGTTACATAGAATCACAGACCACAACAGACCTTACGGTCCACACGGGGTGATCTGATTAGAAGGTTACTGGTAGAGAATGAATTTCTCCCCAGTGATAGTCGTAGGTAAGGATAGCAAAGTAGAAGGCTCTCTCCCCACCCTCCAATCCCTCCGGCCTGAGCCGTACTGGAAATAAAGTCAGGAGTCAGAACCTTGTGGAGTTGGTAGAGAAATCTCCACAAGGAATTTTATAGGAAAGATAGAAAGTAGTTGAAATTTGGCTGTAATGGGCAAAAAATTATTCATTAGTAAACATCGAAAGTCGGGGATTAGATGCAAGGTGTTTATCAAGGCGACGTTTGAAGCTGTCTACTGTGTTACATTCTATTACGTTACGGGGAAGCCCATTCCATAAGTTGACGACTCGGTTAAAAAAGAAATTCTTGGATTCGTGTGAATTAAAAGATTTACCTATGATTTTACAGCCATTACCTCTCGTGTAGTTTGATTGATCGATATTGAAATATTTGTTGCAGTCCATATTGTCTATGCCTTTGATTATTTTGAATACCTGGATTAAGTCGCCTCTCAATCTACGTTGTGATAGTGGGAATAGATTCAATTCATTTAGCCGCTCTTCATAAAGAGAGAGAGAGAGAGAGAGAGAGAGAGAGAGAGAGAGAGAGAGAGAGAGGAAAGAAGGAATGGTCAGAGAGGGTGGGGGGTTGGTGGGGGGGGGAGGAAAAGGAGAGACTGTTATATAGGCAACACACACACGCACACACACACACAGCAACAGTAATACATACACACACACACATAAATGAATATAAAAGAGAGAGAGAGAGAGAGAGAGAGAGAGAGAGAGAGAGAGAGAGAGAGAGAGAGAGAGGCCATTAATTAACCTATTTCGTGTGTGTGTGTGTGAGAGAGAGAGAGAGAGAATATTAGAAGACGTGGGTGGTGAAAGGGAGAGAGAGAGAGGGGGGGGGGAGGGTAGGGAAAGTGGACGGGAGGGGAGGGAGGTAGGGAAGGAGAGAAAGGGGAGATAGGTAGGGAGGGAGGGTGATGGTGGGAGGGAGGAAGGGAGGGAGGGGAGGTAGGGAGGGTAAATTTGTTAAGTCAAGTTATTTCCTTTTCTTAGCCTTCCCTTCTTCCTTCTTTCCCTCTATCTCCTTTTTTCCCTTCTTTCCCTTCTTAATTATCTCCTTTTTTTATCTTCCCTTCCCTTCCCTTCCTTTCCCTTTCCTTTTTGCCCTTCTTTCCCTTTTCCTTTTTTCCCCTCATTTCCCTATTTTTTTTTCCTTTCCCCCTTCCTTCTATCTCCTTCTTTCCCTTTCTATTGTTTCCTTCTCTCCCTCTTCTATCTCCATTTTTCCTTCCTTTCCCTCCCTTTCATCTCATTCTCTCCCTTCCTTCCATCTCCTTCTCTCCCTCCCTTCTCTCCCTTCCTTCTATCTCCATTTTCCCTTCCTTTTCCTCCCTTCCTTCCATCTCAATTTTTTCCTTCTTTCTATATAGCTTACTAAAGAGGGATAGAAAATAACATACAATTTGGTCCACATTGAAGTAAATAAGTCCTACAAAATATTACCACGAAACACACACACACACACACACACACACACCTATATAGAAGGAGTTTATTTATTTGTCTCGTGGCATAGTCAGGAGGAATCAGAAGCCTCCAATTTTCGTATAATTAGATAGAGGTTTTATATATTTACTTATTTAAATATTTACTAGTATACAGTATCAATCATTATTGACCAATCAAAGGCATTCTATCTATCAATCAATTTATCTATCAATCAATCTATATCTATCAAACAATATCTATCAATCAATCTATATCTATCAAACAATATCTCAATCTATTTATCTATCAATCAATCTATCTATCAATCAATATCTATCAATCAATCTATCTCAATTTATTTATCTATCCTTCAATCTATCCATCTATTTATCTATCTGTCTGTTTATAACATCGGAATGTTCTTTAAGTAACAGAGAGAGAGAGAGAGAGAGAGAGAGGGGGGGGGGGGGGGGGTGGGGGGGCTGTACAAGAACTTTAAACTCATTCATTTTGTCTGGTCACACCATAAAATAAATCTCTCTGTTGTGGTCTGTGTATCTATGTAACTCTCTCTCTCTCTCTCTCTTTCTCTCTCTCTCTCTCTCTCTCTGTGTGTGTGTGTGTGTGTGTGTGTGTGTGTGTGTGTGTTGTGTATCTATGTAACTCTCTCTGCTTTGAATATAATAATAATAATAATAATAATAATAATAATAATAATAATAATAATGATAATAATAATGTGTATTTTTAGTGGTTGTGGTGGTGAGAAATTGATGGTGATGGTGGTGGTGTGTGATGCGTTAAATAAAAAGAATTAATTGGTGGTGATGGAGATGAGTGGTGATTAAAAATGTGTGTTGCTACCGTTGTTGTTGGTGGTGGTGGAGATGGTGGTGGTGAGGCTCGTGAGTTGAGGGAGGGAGGGAGGTGAAGCGACACACACATACACATACATTCTGTACTCCCACGTGGCTTCTCTCTCTCTCTCTCTCTCTCTCTCTCTCTCTCTCTCTCTCTCTCTCTCATGTATAAATTAACTCATTCTCTTCTCAACATTCTCTCTTTCTCTCTCATGTATAAATTAACTCATTCTCTTTTCAACATTCTCTCTCTCTCTCTCTCTCTCTCTCTCTCTCTCTCTCTCTCTCTCTCAATAATTATGTGTATGTGTGTACTGCGTTAATTGTGATATTGTTATGTATGTATGTATATCCTCTGTTATTCCTGTGTGTATAATTATGTGCATGTATTAGGTATTTCAGTGAATGTGTATCGTAAATTGGTAATGATCTTGTATGTATGTATATGTGTGTGTGTTATTGTAATTTTCCTGTGTGTGTGTGTGTGTGTGTGTGTGTGTATGGAGGCTTCTGATTCCTCCTGACCACGAAACAAAACAAACTCATTCCATATAGGTGTGTGTGTGTGAGAGAGAGAGAGAGAGAGAGAGAGAGAGAGAGAGAGAGAGAGAGAGAGAGAGAGAGAGAGTGTGTGTGTGTGTGTGTGTGTTCTGGTATAAAAAGTACAGTTTGGCCACAGGAATTCGTAAAGACATTATTGTTTTCGAAGGTCTACAACAACATACAGATAATATAAAACAACGTAACTGTAACTACAATACAATATTATTATTATTATTATTAAGTTTTTGGTTTCGGTAATCATGGAGTCACTTTTTAGACCATTGTAGTATTTACAGAATTAGGAGAGTGGTGGTCCAGAGTTCGAAAAAGTGTGTTCGAAAAAGTGAGTCTTCTAAACCTCTTTCAATGTTAAGAATGCTTTGGAAAATTCATTGGTTCGAACTCTCTTCAGTTGCTCACCAACACTCCTTGTACCCTGGTCAAGCACTATAAGCCATGGCTGTACGTACGAATTATTGTAGCCAATAATAGTAAAGTCATGGTCTAATGTACTGCAACACCTTCCAATGAGATGGCTTCGAAAAATGATCCGAAACTATAGCTGTTGGTGTGTGCAAATTTGGTTCATAAAATTAACTCAAATAGCTCGCTTTTATTCACCAGGTTGCAGTACTAATATTAGACCATGACTTTACCGTACACTTGCAATCCAAAATTTGTATCCAGGTCTTGTTGAAGTTTCGAATCAGTTGACATAGTAGTGAACCAATGACAACGCTTATCCTGTTTCATATTTGCTTGAGAGAGAGAGAGAGAAACCTGTTGTTGTTGTTGTTGTTGTTAGAGTGAAGCAGTGAACGGAAGAGTAAGGGTTAAATTAAGTAAGGTTCGATTAAACCAACGTTGAACTAACCAACCAATCCTGATTTTAACACTGACTGGTTTAATTAAGGGACCCTGTGTGTGATGTAGTCAGAAAATTGGAGGTTAGTGAGTTCTTCAAATATTGCCACGAAACACCACTTATATTAGAAGGAGCTTTTAATTAATAGAAGGAAAATAATGTACACAATATTATTCTTGTATGTAAGTTTAGTTAGTGAGTTCTTCTTGGGTATGGCTGTCTGTGTGTGTCTGTGTGTGTGTTTGTTTGTGTGTTTATCTTCATGCACATAAATTGAGTGAGACAGAAGCCGGGCGTGGGACAGCTGTGTGTGTGTGTGTGTGTTTGTGTGTGTGTGTGTGTGTGGCAGGTTCAGCACGATGTGTCAGCACTCTCGAGTACGCTGTGTGTGTATGTGTGTGTGTGTATGAGAGAGAGAGAGAAAAAAAGAAGACCGCCCTTTGTCTGTAAACCCCTGTAGGACAGAGAGAGAGAGAGAGAGAGAGAGAGAGAGAGAGAGAGAGAGAGGGAACAAGGGAAATGAAAAAAGAGGTGAGATAGCAAGCACACACGAAGGAGAGAGAGAGAGAGAGAGAGAGAGAGAGAGAGAGAGAGAGAGAGAGAGAGAGAAGATGAAAAAGAGGGTACACACACACATACACACACACAAACGGGTAAAAAAACACACACACACACACACACACACCTTCTTGTCCCCAGTCTCACCCCGGTAGGCTAAACCGGTTAGTGGGCAATGAGTGTGAGTGAGGTATAATCTAGTGAGGAATTTCACTGTAACTCGAATTGGTGGATGATTTTCTTGTTTGCCCTGTGGTGGTGGCGGCTGTGGTGGTGTTGTTGTTAGGGTAGATAGAATGATAGAGAGGTAGATAGAATGATAGATAGGTAGATAGAATGATAGATAGGTAGATAGAGAGGTAGATAGAATGATAGAGAGGTAGATAGAATGATAGAGAGGTAGATAGAATGATAGATAGAAAGATAGGTATATAGAGAGGTAGATAGAATGATAGAGAGGTAGATAGAATGATAGATAGAAAGATAGGTAGATAGAGAGGTAGATAGAATGATAGATAGAGTTAGATAGATAGACAGACAGGTGGGTAGACACAGAGAATGTAGACAGACAGACAGAGTGAGACAGGCAGATAGAAGGGCAGACAGAAAGGCAGGCAAACAGAGAGATATATATTGTAGACAGACAGACAGTGAGACAGAAAGGAAGGCAGACAGTCATACATACATACATATATCCTTACACATCATGAAGGAAGATTGATAATGACTAAAACACCAACAAACAAACAAACAAACAAACAAATCAGAAACGAGTAGAACTATTTGAGAAGGATGAGGAGGAGGAGGAAGGGGAGGAGGAGGAGGAAGGGAAGGAGAGGAGAAAGGGGAGGAGGAGAGGAGGAGAATGCACATAATAATATAATTTCACCAGGGTATATGTAGGTAGGTAGGTAGCGTGGGTTGTGTAAAGGGAGAGGAGAGTTGGGGAGAAAGGGAGGGAAAGGGAGAAAGGGAGTGGGGGATAATTGTAGACTAGATAAAGGGAGAGAGAGGGAGGGAAAGGGAGAGAGAGAGAGAACCATTGGACACTTGATAAGAGAGAGTTTAGAAAGGGAGAGGGGAATATTGTAGACTAGATAAAAAGAGAGAGAGAGAGGAACAATTGTAAAGAGAGGAATAATGTAGACGAGAGAGAGAGAGAAAGGAATAATGTAGGAGAGAGAGAGAGAGAGAGAGAGAGAGAGAGAGAGAGAGAGAGAGGCCCCATTTGTAGACAAGTGCTGCGGCGGGGGCCCTCACAGTTCACCCAGAGCCCCCGTCCTTACACTTGTTGCGAATCCCACCACCACCACCACCACCAGGGGGCTACGGGGGTGGGGGAGCTGAAGGGGCTGAAGGGGCCTGGAGGGGGGGGTTGAGGGGGCCACAGTCAGTCTGCTCAGTCAGTCTCGTCTTGGCCAGTGACGGGAGTGGTGTGACGAATTTTCCGCTCCTCGTCTGTCCGGGAGAAAATTATAATCCAATTAAAACCACGCTTGAGGGATTAATATATGAGAAACGCAGTGCTGGCGGATGTAATTTAACAGAAGAGAGAGAAATAATTAATTTTGTGGTGGTGTTGGGTGAAGTTTGTGAATTAAATAGCAGGTGGGTGTGTGTGTGAAGTGATACCGTATTTTATTATTATTATTATTAAATATTATTATTCCAGGTGGTGATAAGTATTGTGTTTAAGGTCAAGGAAACGTGATTGATGGATTGATTTAATTAACGTGTTTGCATGTGTGTGTGTTGGGGAGGAGGGTTGGGGGAGGAAGGGGGGGTAAGGGTGGTGGTGTTGGCACTGATCTATATAGCCTAGCTATGTGGACTTTGTGGACTTTAATTAATGTGGACTGTGTGATACAGATACTCAGTCCACTATGTACAGATAATAATATATGTACTACTACCTCGATGTACACCAAGCCTTATATGCAGTACATATTTAGTGTACACGTCTCTGTACAGTACTAAATTATCTATAATGTTTACTACTACCCGTATTTGTGAAGAGATAAAAGAAAGTTTGATTTGACTTCCCGCTAATCTGTCTTACGTTATCTCCAGTAACTAGGGAATATAGATAACGTAAGAAGAGGAGGAGGAGGAGGAGGAGGGGAAGGAGAAGGAGAGAAGAAAGGAAAGGGAGGGTCAAATTAGTGTGGTCTTACGAAATGTAGTAACTTTGATGAAGGTCCTTATTGTCAGAATATAAGGCCTAGATTCTACACGATAAGTCAGTATCTTATCTTTATGTTAGTGACTGTGAACTCTGCGTTATCTATCTCTTAATATATTACTTGGTGTCCAGGGCAGTTATAGTATATAGCTTGTTTATTTTCTTGTCATTAAGTTAATAGGTATTGTTCTTTTAATCAAGCGTAGTAATATATAATTTCTTTGTGCGTGTGTGCTTGCTTGCCTGCGGTAACCATTTTCAACAAAGCAAAGTGATCATCTCTATAAAATGGATATGCTGTTCTACGATGGCATTATTTTTCTCCATGCTGTACGGTAACCATTCTCAACCAGACCGAGTGCTGGGGAGTTAACCGGCGGGCTTTGTGGCTTGTGTGTGTGTGTATGTGTGTGTAAGAAGAAGCACCGGAAAAGAGAAATGGTGGCTGATGGTTGACTCCCACTCACTCCATTCGACAGCTGTTGCAATGTATCTCGTTCCCCGTGTGTTTCTGCAATCAGTTATCGATGTCAGTGAGTGAGGGAGGAGTGTGTATAGGACCCCAAGGAGTGTTGTTGCTGTCTGATGCATAGATAGGCCGAAAAAAACCCAACTACTGTAGCCTCAAAGCAGCTCCCAAGCCTCCTCCTCCACCACCACCATCACCACCTCCTTGTTCTTTCTTCCTACCTACCTGACCGTCCAACCATCCAACCAACCGACCGCCTCCGTCTGCTAACTCTGCTTCACTTCAGACAAGAGAGGCCTTGAGAGGGTGCTGTTGCGAGGCTACTAAAAGAAGTGCTATGCTCCTCTTCTCGTCTGCAACCCGGGTAGGTCAAGAAGACAAACACACACACACATAGACAAACCTGCCAACAACAGCAACCAAACCAACCAACCAACCACCTAACTTCAACACCGACCATCTGTTTCCATCTTGGGAAGGATTAAGGTAGGTAAGACATTGTCACGAGATGCTGTTTTGGCCTTCGAGGAGAAATATTGCCGTCTACAGTGAAAGAAAAAAAAAATAGAAAAAAAAGAAAACATGAAAAACCGGTCCAGCCAGATAGCCACTGAACAGCACTGGTTATAATAGATCAGTTCTCCCACCACCGGCTTGAAAACTTACCAAGGATCAGTGAACTATAATAATGAACTGTATCATCATGTTACTGAAAATAATAATAGTAATGATAAATAATAATATATATGTAGGCTATGTATGCTAGGAAAAGGCAAGCACGGGAATGTTCGTTTATGTTATAATTATTACTTCAGTGTTTGATGATGATGATGATGTTGTTGTTTGCCCTGATTTAACCAGAAAAATAATACTAAGAGACAACAAACAACCTTCTCTTGTCTGCTGCGTGTGTGTGTGTATGTGTGTGTGTACCCTAGCCGGCTGGTGGTGGTGTTGGTGGTGCCTCTACATGGCGTCAGGCAGCCATTTTGCTTCTTCATTCAGCTCTCTTTCTTTATTACCTTTTTTTGTGTGTTTTAGTTTCGCAACGTCCTCAGTTATTTGGGTTCATTTCCACGAGAGTCACAGGAAATGCGTCTGTGTGTGTGTTTGTGGTTGATGTGTGGACGTGTGTGTGTGTGTGTGTGTGTGTGGTTGTTGTTGATTGTCTATGTATGTGTGGTAGTGGACGTGTACGTATGTGAGTGATGTGTGTACGTGTATGTGAGTAATGTGTGGACGTGTATGTGTAGTTGATGTGTAAGCTAAAGTATATGTGTGTGGGTATTTGATGTGTATGTGTACGCGTGTGGTTGATATGTATACGTGGACATCTGTGTACATGTGTGTGTGTGTGGTACGGTAGTGGACATCTGTGTACGTGTGTGTGTATGTGTGGTAGTGGACATCTGTGTACGTGTGTGTGTATGTTAAGGTATGTAGCCTACTATAGCTCGCAGCTGTGGGGAATTCCTACTCGTTGATCTATGACTTTTTTTTTACACGGTTCACATGCCGTTGAGTACCATATCCTTATTGTACTTTACGGGACTGCGGAAAAAAATAGATGCAAACAAACATGGAGAGAGAGAGAATAGATAGATGCTTAGATTGGTTTGTGTGAATAGATACATATTTAGAGTGGTTTGTGTGGGTAATATTAGATACATAATTAAAGTGATGTGTGGGTAAATAGATACATACTTTAGAAGGGTGTGTGTGTAAATTGATAAGCTACATACTTCAGAAGTGTGTTTGTGAGTGTGTGTAAATAGATAGGCTACACAACTTTAGAAGTGTGTGTGTGTGTAAATTGATAGGCTACATACTTTAAAAGTGTGTTTGTGAGTGTGTGTAAATAGATAGGCTACACAACTTTAGAAGTGTGTGTGTGTGTGTGTGTAAATAGATAGGCTACACAACTTTAGACTGGTGTGTGTGTGTGTTGGGTGAAGGGGGGAGTATTCAGAGTTAATTAAAGTGTTGGGACATTGAAGCCGTTTCCGGTATATATGCTACATGAAGGTATTAGGTGCTTCTTCATGCATGCCCTGTGTATTTATCCTCACGTACAGTTGCCGATTTATGAAACACACACACACACGAAACGAGGCCACACACTGAGCATAGGGTAAGATGAGATTGTGTGTGTGTGTTATATGTTTCCAGCTACTATACTGTTTTTTTTTTTTTTTTTTTTTTTGTGTGTGTGTGTTTAGACCAAGGTAACACGAACAACGGACAGCCAGGTAGCGACGTACTGTAACATACATACATATATACATAATTATAAGGTACTTGTGTTTCTGTTTTTTTTTTCTGTAGGAGAGACAGAAAACTGGAAAAGAGAAACGAAATTAAACAAGGAGATAGTGGATCAGAACACAAATTAGAGATTTAGAAATAGTAAACAAAGAAAGAAAGAGAGATATAGAACCAGAAAACAAAGAGAGAGATAGAGAGAGAGAAACAGAAATGAAAGAAAGATAGAGGAACAGAAAACAGAAATATAATGCAGAGAAATAAAAAACAAAAAGAGAGAAACAGAAAACAAAGAGGTATAGAGAAGCAAACAAAGAAAGAGATAGAGGAACAAAAAACAGAAACAGAAAACAAAGGAAAAGAGAGAAAGAAACAGCAAACAGAGAGAGAGAGAGAGAAAACAGGGGAAGAGAGAGAGAGAAATAGAAAACAATGAGAGAGAGAGAGAGAGGAATTGTAACCCCGTCATTACCAAGGCCACTCTAAGTCATTCCCCTCATTAAAATGCTCACTCGTTCCCCGCCAGCCATTATATGTAAACAAGAGAGCAGACGTGTCCCTCGGGGCCACAAGGGCACGGAAACTTCCACCCTAAAAACAAAACAAAAGAAAAAAATATTGGAACTTGTGTGGCGGGTTTTAGGAGAAGTTGGTGAGGGAGGTTGGGTGGGTTGCCTTATTAGGATAGCATGTTAAAGTGTGATGTTCCACGAGGGTTGGTTAGTTTTGTTTGTTGCCTCAGTCTGTGTGGGTGTGTGTGTATGTGTGTTATATATGCTTGCAGGTGTGCGTGGGTGTGTTTTATACTTGCAGATGTGTGTGGGTGTTTTATGCTTGCAGATGTGTGGGTGTTGTATGCTTCCAACTGTGTGCAAGTGATATAATTATGCTTGCAGTTTTTGTACTTATAATTGTGTGTGCGTAGAGTGAGTTTCCAATTTCTGTAGTTATTTTGAGTATGTGTGTTTCCAGTTTTTGTACTTATTTTGTGTATGTGTGTTTTCAGTTTCTGTACTTATTTATTATTATTTTTTTTGTGCTTTTAGGTATGTGTGTGTGTGTGTGTGTGTTAAGAGTACTGTAGCTATCTGTGTGTGTATCAGATTATTTACGTGCTTTTGAATGAGGTTATCGTTGTTTATTATCAGTAGCATTGTTTGGCAGACACTTTATCTGTACTCTTATATTTTGTTTTTTATATTTATTGTATATATTGACAAGAATTAAATCACTCACTCCCGCTTTTACATTGTTGCTCTTCATTATGTACCGGTATTAATAATTGATCTCCTCTCTCAGTTTCATGCAAATACCAACCTGACCTGAATAATAATAATAATAATAGTAATAATAATGATAGCTGTTAACTGTTCTATATACTCGAATAAATGAGAACTTGGTGAGGCGAATACGTTTAAGGGGACATTTTCTTGGTGGTAAATTGAGGGGCTATTGATTCCTCCAAACTATGCTATGAAACAAATCACCACCTCAATGTTACTAGCCTAATAGGGGATCTGTTTGTTTCGTGACATAGTTTGGAGGAATCAAGAGACATTCCAAGTCACCAAAAAGAGTAAAATCTCCCGTTAGGCCTAATTAAATAAAGACCCTATGATCGTGTATGTATGAGAATTGGAGGCTTCCGATTCCTCCAGACCATGCCATGAAACAAGTTCAAGCCATATAGGTGTGTGTGTGTGTGTGTGTGTTTCGTGGCAATATTTGAAGGCCTCATTTACCTCCAATGTTCTGACTACATCAAACACAGGGTCCCTTAGTTAGTTAGTTAGTTGATGGCTTGAGTGAAGTTCTGTTTTTTATGAGACCAAAGCGGGTTGGGTTCGTGGGGCTTAGACGAGTTTTTCAGCTGTGATGATTATACTTATAGCAAAGTCACACACGTCTCAGTCAGTCAGTCAGTGAGGGGATGTATAAAATGAGTTAGGCTAAGGGGGAAGGAAGTTTTGTGTTGGTAAATCTGGAGCAACTGAATCCTCCAAACTATTCCAATCAACAGGAAACACCATTATATTTGCTCTTCTGGACGTGTTTCCTGGCATACTTTGGAAGAATCAAGGCACTCCAATGTACCAAAAAGAATTACCACCTTAAGACGCCAATCCCTCCAGCTCTTGTGATGTGTTCATGTGTATGCAATCAGTGAGGCCAGTATATGTGTCAACTAGAAGCAGTATAATTAATTCTAACCTCGCCCTACACAAGTTTAGGCTACTGTCCCACCTCTCAAATCATCTATCTACCTTGGGCACTAGCCTATTATGACCTCGGTTGTTGCAGAGCCTAATATCAATAAATAATCAGTAGTCAGTCGTCCAACACACACACACTCTCATAAACTCACTCTCACACACACTACTTTTCACTGTTCTGGTGGTCTGATGTTGTTTTGAGTTTGTTTATCAATACATACACACTAAACAAGTATGGATCTGATTTTCTGAACGCAGGGATACGGGTACCAGTGTGAGGAAGGCTGTTTTTAAAAGTTTCATATGTGTTGTTTCAGTTTGTATCACGCTGTTTTTAAAAGTTTCATGTGTTGTTTCAGTTTGTATCAGTTGGTCACATGAATTCTTACACAGGGTATATGTAAATTCTAGAGGTAATTATTGTGGAAGTACTGCAGTGAATGGTCTACTAAGTGACTGTGATTACAAAACAACAAACAATGTATAAAGTTAATGTTGTATTGCAGTTAGTCTACATAGGCTAGTCTTACATTACAGAACAACAAATCTAATAATAATAATGTATTACAGTTACATATTACATTACAAAACAACAAACCTAATTATAAAGGCTTGTTTTGTGGCATAGTCAGGATGAATCAGAAACAACCATTTCTCATAGTGTAGGTTAGGCTATAGGTGGGTGAATGTGTTCCAAGGTCGTTTGTTACTAGGCCTATATAGACTTACTTAGGCTATCTGTTTAGTGATTCATACCACGTAGGTTACATCTTGACTACCTTACTATTAGGACTCACTGCCTTGGTATTCATAAGTGTACTGTATATATTATGATTTATTATAGTAGCCTAGTCTAGGTGTGTGTGTGTGTGGAGGGGAATTAGTGGCTTGCTGGTTGGTTACTTAGTTGGATTGTGTATTTGTTGACGTTACTTGAAGTTACATCTTTACATTAGGACTCACTGGGTTGGTATTTATAAGTGTACTGTATATAATTATGATTGATTATACTAGTCTACTTATTAGGGGACGGGAGTTAGAGGCTTGCTGGTTGGTTGGTTAGTACGGTATGTGTATTATGATTAATATTATTATAGTAGGTGGAGGATGGATTGGCTTGTTAGTTGGTCTGTGTAATATTAATTATTATAGTGGCTGGGAAAGGGGCTGGCTGGCTGGGTTGGTCTGTATTAATTTTATTTTAGTAGGTAGGGGAGGGGTTGACTAGTTACTGGGTCTGTGTATTTATTATTGTAGCCTAGTAGGTGGTGGGGTGGAGAGGGAGGGGCGGGCAAGCTGGCTGAATGGCTGGTTTGGTCTGGGTATTATATTTTGTTGACGGTAGTTTGGGCCTTGTATGCATGAATCAGTAACCTTCCAATTCACCAACAAATGATATTCCCCCCTTAAATAAGAACACTGTGATGATCGTGTGTGGGAATTGGAGGCTTCTGATTCCTGCTAACCATGCCACGAAACAAACAAGCTCCATCCATATAGGGTAGAAGTGATTTTGTTTCGTGGCAACGTTTGAATGACTATTTACCTCCAATTCGCTTGACTACATCACACGGGTTCTCTTAAATACTAATAACCAAGATAGAACTCAACTGAGGAGTGAATTAGGTATCCATCAAGTCGTGTTTTTACCTTCTTCTAATACCGGTAAAAATAAAACTGAGGTCAGCTACCAATATCATACAATAGTTTTGCATTGTCATCGTTCGTGAGGTTAACCTGTTTTAGCCAAGTGTAGGCTATTTGATTTTAATTAAATTATATAATAAGAGTAACAGTAAGATGAGAGAGAAAATATAAAAAAAGGAGAGAATGTGTGTGTAATGTTGAGAGGATGTGTATGTGTTTTTTTGTTCTCTTTTTTTCTGGCATAGGCTAGTCCTAGTTTGGAGGAGTCAACAAAAGAATCTCCCCTTTAATTAATGAGAATGTGTAACTTTGTAAGAGTGTGATAATAAGAATGACTGGTGAGTGAGTGAGTGAGTGAGTGAGACGAGAGTGGTTACATGGTGTTGGGTATCACAGCTCAGCCTGACAAAGCGGAACTTCTTATAAACAACTAGGCTATCATTCTCTCTCTCTCAGCCTGACAAAGCAATACGTGATGCTAACTATTATTCTCTCTCTCAGCCTGACAAAGCAGTACGTGATGCTAACTTATTCTCTCTCAAAGTGGATCCTGTTTTTTTTTATAGGCTAGTATAGTAGTGAAGGGTAGCAACAACAAACTGCACCATCTAGTGAGAATGAAGAAAGCTATTTTGTGTTACATTGTGAAGAGTAATGATTGTGTGTGTTTACATAAACCTTGGTATTCCCTTCCTTTCTTTGTTGTTTTGTTTGTATGTTTCAGAGGGGTAGTATATTTGTTGGTACATTTAGAGTGAGTTGATTCCGTCATCTTCACACTATCACCACCACTATCACTACCACCACTAATAATAATAATAATAATAATATTCTGAGACTAGTGTTGAATTAATTGGAAGTAGAGCTATATATAAATAATGTAAAAGATTTGTTATTCTGTAAAGGGGATGGATCACCTAACCTACAACACTTCATAACAATGTAATTTTTATTGTACCGGTATGCTTAGTAATATTATATATATATATATATATATATATATATATATATATATATATATATATATATATATATATATATATATATATATATATATATATATATATATATATATATATACTTAGCAGAGAGAGAGAAAGAGTGTGTGTGTGTGTGTGTAATAATAATAATAATAGGTTTATTAAATAGTTGAGTGTGTGTGTATTTGGAAGTAAGACTAAAGATGGATGAATAGCGAAAAATGAGAGAAAATGCAAAGAAAGAAATGAGCTAAGTAAACACCACGAAACAGGATGAGAGAGAGAGAGAGAGAGACTGGCTGTGTGTTTGTGTGTGTGTGTGATGGTGGGTAAGGTAGGCAGACAGAAAAAGAGAGAGAGAGAGACTGGCTGTGTGTTTGTGTGTGTGATGGTGGGTAAGGTAGGCAGACAGAAAAAGAGAGAGAGACTGGCTGTGTGTAGAGAGAGACTGGCTGTGTGTTTGTATGTGTTGGTGGGTAGGCTAGGCTTGGGCTAGGCTAGGCTACCTTTAAACTCCTTCCTCGCTCTGAAAGCCCTCCTCTCCTCCCCTTCATTCATCTCCATAGCAACGGTGGTGGTAGGGATGGCTACCTCTCTCTCTCTCTCTCTCTCTCTCTCTCTCTCTCTCTCTCTCTCTCTCTCTCTCTCTCTCTCTCTCTCTCTCTCTCTCTTCTTAACCCTGTTTCGTGTTTACATAGCTCATTTCATTCTTTGCATTTTCTCTCATCGGTATTCACCCATCGTTTGGCTTACTTCCAAATTTACACACTGTCCAACACACACACACACACTCTCTCTCTCTCTCTCTCTCTCTCTCTCTCTCTCTCTCTCTCTCTCTCTCTCTCTCTCTCTCTCTCTCCTATCATATCCGGTTCTGTGTGAATAAACATGTGTGTATCGCCTTTCCTCTACGTTAGGCTAACCCTCATGTCTTCTTTTCAAACCGTACACACATCTAAAAAGTGTGATAGTGTTGGTAGTTGGTTGATTGTTTTGTTTTTTGATTGGTTAGTGAGTTGTTTGATTGTTTGGGTAGTGGTTGATTGGTTGGTATGTTTGATTAATTGATTTGGTTTGTTGTTTGGTTGTATGATTGGTTGGTTTGTTGTTGATTATCATGTATGTATGTTGGTATGTATGTACAGTTGCCAAAAAGGGTACTGCGACAACTATTGATACAACATTAAATATATCAATGTCCATAGTTGTTTGTAGGGATTATACGTATGTATTACAGAAGGATATGTATATTTCCTTCTGTTATACATGCTATATTATAAGTATGTATTACAGAAGGATATGTATATTTCCTTCTATTATACATGCAATATTATAAATATGCATTACAGAAGGATATGTATATTTCCTTCTGGTATACATACTTATATTATAAGTATGTATTACAGAAGGGTATGTATTACAGAAGGATATGTATATTTCCTTCTGTTATACATTCTTATAGTCCATACAAATAGTTGTGGATATTACTAGGGTTAAAGTTCTATTCAAGATTTGTTGCAATACTTTTTTGGCAACTGTATGTATGACTGTATGTATGTATGACTGTGCAGTTTTTGTTATCATTTGTACTAGTCATGAGATAAATGAAGTGTCCAGGTGTTGTTGTTTTTGTTGTTGTTGAAGTAGTAGGGTATTATCTAACATACATACCACCACTTATTATCTCTTCTCATACATACATATATACATTATTCTATCTCATACATACATACATTATTTTCTCATACATACAGTACATACATACATACATCGTATCACATACATACATACATTATCCTCTCAAATATACATACATACTCGTACATATATACATTATCCTCTCATACACATACTCGTACATACATACACATATTATCCTATCTCATACATACATACATGTATAGATAATCCTATCACATACTTACATATACACATACATACATTATTACATGTGTGTGTGTCCATTGAGAGTGTATTTTCCGATATTCCTTGTGTCTGTATCTGTGTGTGTGTGTGAGAGAGAGAGAGAGAGAGAGAGAGAGATAATGGAGTCTCGTGGCATGGGAGTAACATCATATCTTATCTTGAAAAGTGATTAGAAAGAGAGAGAGAGAGAGAGAGAGAGAGAATGGAGGGGGTCAGGAGAAATCAGAAGCCTCCAATTTTCATACACGATCACACGGTCAGTTTTTTTTAGTTGGTAATACTGGAGCAACCGAATCCTCCAAACTATTCCAAGCAACAGAAAAAAACACCATTATTGTTATTATTCTGGTCCTGTTGTATACTTTGGAGGAATCAAGGCACTCCAATGTAATAAAAGCGAATTATATACCACCTTAATTAATAGGAAGGTGATGTGTGTGTTTGAAGGAATTATAACACACCTTCCAATTTAACAACAACAACAACAACAATAACCACCACAAACAACAACAACAACAAAAATTCTTCACACTTCACAACAAAACCAAAAACAACAACAACAACAATAATTCTTCACACTGCACCACAAACAACAACAAAAAATTATTCACACTTCACAACACAAACAAAAACAACAACCAACATCACAAACAACAACAACAACAACAATTCTTCACACTTCACAACAACAACACAACAACAGTAGGGAATCTCACCTTTAAAGTTATTTCAGACACATAAATGAATTAATTACACGGGAGGGGCGGTATTACACACACACACACACACACACACACACACACACAAACTCTCATGTTCATTTACACACTCACTCATCTACACACACACACATGTTCATTTATACACACTCACTCATCTACATACACACAGATACACTTTAAATTTCTCTCTTTCTCTCTCATTATTATTACTATTATTTTTTGGAGTAACTGATTCCTCCAAACTATATACCTTTATAAGCATGTAGGCTACCTGTATGTATGTATGTATAGGTATGTAGGGTCCTATGTATGTAGTCAAAGTGTCTATAATGTATAAATGTATGTGTGTGTGTATTTATATATCGGTATGTGTGTGTGTGTGTGTCGGTATGTGTATGTATAGTTACTTTTAATATGCAGTATGATATTATACGTTATCATGTATGTATGTATGTATGTGTCGACGTTTCTCTTTCTCCTTCCCCTTCTCTCCTTTCTCCTCTTCCATTCCCCCTCTTTCCTTTCCCACCCTCAATTTTCTCCCTCTTCCCTTCCCCTTTCTCTCTCCTGCCCTTCCCCCTCCTTCCTTTCCCACCCCCAATTCTCCCCCTTCTCTTCCCCCTCCTTCCTTTCCCACCCCCAATTTTCCCCCTTCTCTTCCCCCTCCTTCCTTTCCCACCCTCAATTCTCTCCTTCCCTTTCATTTTCCCTTCCCCTCTCCCCTTTCCTCTCATTCCATTCCAACTACCATCTCTCCTTTCCTCTCCTTTCTTTCCCTCCCCCCCCCCCTCCTCCTTTCTCTCCTTCTCTTCCCTCCTTCCTATTCTCTTTCCCTCTCCATTCCAACTACCTCCTCTCTCTCTCTCTCTCTCTCTCTCTCTCTCTCTGACACGGAATCAATACATGGATGAGTTAGAAGTTATTGAAACACACACACACACACACACACACACACACACACACACACACACACACACACACACACACACACCTACTGACTCTCACTGTAACCTCTTTAATAATTCAACAACTAGCAGCAGAGTGAGAGGGAGGGAGAGTGACTCGCTTAAATTAGTTATTGACTCTGTGCGGATGTGGGGAGTTGGGAGAGGAGGGAGAGGTGAAGGGATGGGAGGTAGGGAGAGGAGGGAGAGGTGAAGGGATGGGAGGTAGGGAGAGGAGGGAGAGGTGAAGGGATGTGGGGAGTTGGGAGAGGAGGGAGAGGTGAAGGGATGGGAGGTAGGGAGAGGAGGGAGAGGTGAAGGGATGGGAGGTAGGGAGAGGAGGGAGAGTGAGAGTTGAAGGGATGGGAGAGGGGGCGAGGGGGAGAGAATGAGAGGGAGTGGGGGACAGGGGGAGAGAGACTGAGAGAGGGAGTGGGGGATAGGGGAAGAGTGAGAGAGGGAGGGAGTTGGGGACAGAGGGAGAGTGGAGGGGAGAGAGAGTATTAACGTACATGGGAGAGGAGGGAGAGGGAGAGGAAAGAGGAGAGTGTTAACGTATATACAGTTGAACCAGTTTAGCCTAATATGCGAGGAATATCTTGTTGGTAAATTGAAAGGCTACTTATAAAACATTAATAATTTTCTTCTTTATCATAAATTTGATCTTAGTTAATTAAGGGAAGAAACTTTGTGGAAAATATAGACTCATGAATCAACTATGCCTTTTTTTTTTTTTTTTGTAAGATTTTTATAATTTAAAGAAATGTAAAACAAACTTATATTTTCTTTTCCTTTTTTTTATTAATGGTTCACATATCCTTGTATTGATTTTTATAAGCAATCTACAGAATAATGCAAAACATTATTTAAATTTTATTTGCATATTTTATTTTCGAAGTTATTTTGTACCGGTATTTTATTTTTAAAGTTATTTGTATATTTTTTTAATTATTAAAGTGTTTCATTATTGTCTCATTTTAATTAAGGTGAGATTCTTTTTGTTGTTGTTTGTGAATTGTAACCAAACAAC
>JAWZYT010005503.1:30000-36903 GCA_034508575.1 Petrolisthes manimaculis
TAATTATTTGCCTTGTTTGTGTGTGTGTATTTATGTGTTTGTTTGTGTATGTGAGTGTGAGTGTATGTGTGTACTTTTTCTAGTTATTTACCGTCTGTGTGTCTCTGTGTATGTATGTGTATGTGTATGTGTGTGTGTGTGTGTGTGTGTGTGTGTGTGTGTGTGTGTGTGTGTGTGTTGCAGCTGACTGGATTGAACTGAACAAGGAACTTTCTCCTCTCTTACATACATACATACGACCAGTCAGACATAAAAGATGAGTGTAAATAAACTAACGGGACACACACACACACACACACACACACACACACACACACACACACACACACACACACACACACACACACACACACACACACACACACACACACACACACACACAATGCCGATAAGTAACTAGAAAAAGTACACACACACACACACACACACACACACACACAATGACGGTAAATTACTAACAAACAAACACACACACACACACACACACACACACACACACACACACACACACAGTTATTCGACAGAGTATATAATAATTAATTCAAGTGACCTTTGAAAGCGAAGGGTGTGTGTGTGTGTGTGTGTTAACTGTTTTTATATTTTTCATTGATTATGTTATTAATATTAGTGTTATTATTTTAGTTATAATTTATAAAAAAAATTTTTTGTGTGTGTAAATAGGTACACATTCCTTAATTATTAATGTGTGTGTGTGTGTGTGTGTGTAAATAGGTACACATTCCTTAATTTTTAGTGAGAGGGAGAGAAAGAGAGAGAGAACAATTAAAAAAACATCAACTCCCATAGTAATAATAAAAAAAGTCCATCAAGCACACAAACAAATAAAAACAAACAAACAACGATGATACTTGACGTGGATAGAGTGATATGGAAGTAATGTTGTTATTGTTGTTATTGTTGTTATCGTCGTCGTTGTTGTTATTGTTGTTGTTGTTATTGTTGTTGTGGTGCAGATGACGCCTTCTCCTTTTTTAACACTACAGATGGTAAGGTAACCAATATACACACACACACACACATACAGGTAACCAATATACACACACACACACATATATAGGTAACCAATATACACACACACATATATAGGTAACCAATATACATACACACACATATATATTATACAGTTGCCAAAATATGAATTACAGCAACATTTGATAGAACATGAATAATGGGGAAGTTTTTTTGTGTTGGTAAATTTGGAGCTACTGAATCCTCCAAACTATTCCAAGCATCAGAACACCATTATTATTAGTTTAGCTCTTCTGGTTCTGTTGTTTCCTGGCATACTTTGGAGGAATCATGGCACTCCAATGTAACAAAAAAGAATTACCACTTTAAGTAGTTTAAACTTTCTTGTCCAATAGTTGTTTGTATTGATCATAAGTGTGTATTACAGAAGGATATGTACTGCACTTTATATTTTCCTCTTCTGAATTACATACTTATAGTCCCTACAAATAGTTGTGGATATTACTATGGTTAAAGTTCCCATTAAGATTGGTGGCAACTCATATTTTGGCAACTGTACATGTTTATAGTCACTCACTCATGTGTGTTTATATAAAAAGAAAGTCTTCACCACACACACACACACACACACACACACACACACACACACACACACACACACACACCTATATGGGAGGAGCTTGTTTCGTGGCATGGTCAGGAGGAATCAGAAGCCTCCATTCAATTTTCATACACGATCACAGGGTCCTTATATTAATTGGAATTGCGAGTGTATTATGTACAGTTGCCAAAAAAGGTATTGCCACAAATCTTGATAGAACTTTAACCCTAGTAATATCCACAACTATTTGTAGGGACTATAAGCATGTATAACAGAAGGAAATATACATATCCTTCTGTAATACATACTTATAATATAAGCATGTATAACAGAAGGAAATATACATATACTTCTGTAATGCATACTTATAATATAAGCATGTATAACAGAAGGAAATATACATATACTTCTGTAATGCATACTTATAATATAAGCATGTATAACAGAAGGAAATATACATATCCTTCTGTAATGCATACTTATAATATTGCATGTATAACAGAAGGAAATATACATATACTTCTGTAATACATACGTATAATATAAGCATGTATAACAGAAGGAAATATACATATCCTTCTGTAATGCATACTTATAATATTGCATGTATAACAGAAGGAAATATACATATCCTTGTGTACTACATACTTATAATCCCTGCAAACAACTATGGACATTGGTATATTTAATGTTGTATCAATAGTTGTCGCCGTACCTTTTTTGGCAACTGTACAATAAGTGTATTATAATATATATATTTGTGCCTTTCGAGTTAGATGGTTAATGATTCCCCCAAAACTGTGTCCGAAAACAAACAAACACAAACAAACAGCTCGTCTCTGTAAACAAACAACAATTGGGGAGGGGTAGGTGTTTATCGTATGTAGTTAGTGTTTGAAGGATTGTGTAAACTACAAACATAGCCATAACAAACAAAAGGAGTATGGGATAGACTTTGTGTGTTTGTGTGTGTGTGTGAGAGAGAGAGAGAGAGAGGTTTTATATCACAAGTGGAAAAGAGACAGATCAAGGGTGTTATCCATATTTTACTGAGAGAGAGAGAGAGAGAGAGAGAGAGAGAGAGAGAGAGAGAGAGAGAGAGAGAGAGAGGACACTTGACAACCTCCTCACGTCAGGGAGTATAAAAAAGAAAGAGGGGGAGGGGGGGAGGAGAGAAGGAGAGAGGGAGAGGGGAGAAGGAGAGGGGGAGAGCGGTGTTATTGAGTGTGTAAAATTCATGGCTGCTCACCAACGCTGCCAAATCTCTCGCCTTTCATGTGTGTGTGTGTGGAGCCAGAGGGAAGCGGTAAGAGAGAGAGAGAGAGAGAGAGAGAGAGAGAGAGAGAGAGAGAGAGAGAGGTGGGGAGGGGGAGGGGTAGGGGTAGGACAGCTCACAAGCAAACAAACACGAAGGAAAATGGAATAGAGAGAAAGAGAAAGAGAGAGGGGGGGAAAAGGGTTTGGCTGGCTGGCTGGCTTGGGTAGAGAGGGAGGGAGGGAGGGAGAAAGAAGGTCTGGTGTGTGTGTGTGTGTCTGTGTCTGTGTGTATATGTATGTATGTATGTGTGCACGCGGTGTTGCCAAATCACCCAGGCAGTAGACCTTGCCATACCCTCACTCGTTCACCGTGAGAGCGAGAGAGAGAGAGAGAGAGAGAGGGAGGGAGGGAGGGAGGGAGAAGTATATCTAAACTCAGGGATTCAGAGATTCAGATTGTTTATTTCCCTGATACATGGTTATTCTCGTAAGCATACATGTGATTATAGCAATATGTACATTTGACTAAGTAAATTCAGCAAGAAATTATAAGAAGGGCAAACCTATAATATAATATCAATACATATTAAATAAATAAAGGGCAAAACGAATTGTATTACAATTCATGAACATTTAAAATAATACAGATAATTAGACCTGTGTCATTAAAAGTAGACTTAAAACCTTGTAGACTTCCTGAGTTGGTAATATAATGTGTCAGTTGGTTCCAAGTTCTAGGTCCAAGTTATCATTCTGCCTTGTTATGCTGCCTGTATTCTCCTAATTGTTGAAAAATGTATGTACCATTCTGGATACATTCTATTGACAGCTTTGTACATAGTGGTGCATTTATCAAATTATACTTGTCTTTCACTGTCAGCCATTCCAATTCTTGTAAAATGGGTGTTACATGGTCATATTTCCTCACTCCTCCTATTGCCACTTTTGCAGAGAGAGAGAGAGAGAGAGAGAGAGAGAGAGAGAGAGAGAGAGAGAGAAGTATATCTAAACTCAGGGAGGGGCTGAGGAGGAGAGAGAGAGAGAGAGAGAGAGAAGAGAGAGAGAGAGAGAGAGAGAGTGACGTCAGGGAATTCAACTAGTATGGCGTGCGTAAGCAAAATCGATAAAGAGTGTTGTGCAATCGTTGAGAACACCACTACTACTACCACCACCACCACCACTATGTATCAAGGCGACATCTGCATGGGCAACAACACGTACGGAATCTGTGAGGGCAGGGAGGGAAGGAAGGCGGATTATTTTATTGAAGTATTTGTAGTGCGCATGTCAAGGCTGCCTGGATGGGGGTGAGGGAAGGAAGGAAGGATGAGGGTTAGGATTGGTGGTAGGGGGGGTTGTGGTGGTGGTGGGGGCCTGGGCGGGTTGTGGTTAATGATGGTGGGGGTAGGGGGTCGTGTAGTGGTGGTGGTGGTGGTAGGAGGGAATAACACGCTAACCTTTCTTCATTAGAATTCAATGTAGCAACTATTGTTACTATTGTTTACATTAGGATATTGTATTTAATGAGATTACTACTAGTGTTATTATTATTATTATTATTATTATTATTATTATTATTATTATTATTATTATTATTATTGTAGGTATTGTGGTAGTAATTGTCTGAATAGTTTAGGTTAATAATTTTGTAGTATTCAAATCCAAGGCATTATTATTATTGTTATTAATAGCATATACAGGATAGGAAGGTGAATATTTTAGTACTATATATTTTTGCATATGTCGTTGTTCATTAATAAAACAACAGCACAATAATAACAAAATAAATAGATAGATAATTCAATAAATATAAAATGCAGGTGGTGGTTGGAGTGTTTTGACTAGGACTGTACGAGATGTAAATAAGTACTGACTGACTCTAAAATAATAAAAAAATAATAAAAAGAGAGAAGGATGAATGGTTGGTTGAATGTGTTGGCAGGTGGAGGGAGTGGTTTTGTTGTTGTTGTTGTTGATGGTGATAATGGTGATACAAGTGGTGGTGGTGATGAAGATGATGGTGTTACAAGTGGTGGTGATGGTGTATTGTTCGTAGTTATGGTGCTTTTGTAGATTTTTTGGTGATAGTGAGAGAGGAAATAAAATGAGAGAAAGGAAATAAAATAAGAGAAAGGAAATAAAATGAGAGACCGAGAGAATAAGTAAAGAGGTGAGTAATGGTGGTGGCTCTCAGAAGGAAGGGAAGGGAGGGGAGGAAGGAAGGAAGGGGAGGGAGGGAGGGAGGGAGGAGGAGGAGTATGAGTGAGTGGGGGAGAGGGGAGAAGAGTAGGAGTGAGGGGAGGGGGAGGAGAGTAGGAGTGGGGGGAGAGTAGGAGTGAGTAAGTGAGTGGGAGGAGAGTAGGAGTGAGTGAGTAGGGGGAGAGTAGGAGTGAGTGAGTGAGTGGGGGGAGAGTGAGGAAAGTAGGAGTGAGTGGGGGGAGAGTAGGAATGAGTGAGTGTGAGTAAGTGGACTGTTGTTGTGGTTTATGTTACAGGAGAGGACTCTGACCCCCTCCACAGATTCTTTGTTGATGTTGGAGTGATGGTGGTTGTGGTGATGGAGGAGGTTGTTGGTATGGTTGTTTTTGTGGTTATTTGCGAGGTGGTTGTGGTTGTTTGCGAGGTAGTGGTGGTTGTGGTTGTTTGCGTGGTGGTTGTGGTTGTTTGCGTGGTGGTTGTGGTTGTTTGTGTGGTGGTTGTGGTTGGGATTGTTGGTATGGTGGTTGTGGTTGCTGTGTTTGCGATTATTATTCTGACTACATAAGTGGGGGAGTTTCTTTCGTAAATAGACGTTGTAAAAATGGGTTCACTAATATGTCAAATAACTCGAAACTTCAACAACAAACAAGACGTGGATACACATTTTAAATTGCGAGTGTACAGTGCTGGTAAACCGGGAACAAAACTGACTTAATTCAAAGTATATATATATTTTTTATTTATTTTTTAAAAGTCTACTGAGAAATGGGATGATGGCCAGGTTAACAAAAATGATGTTGTTGTTGTTTTATACTGTGGTGCTTGGAATAGTTTGTAGGAGGAATTCAAGAGATGTAGGACTTTGTGATCGTGACTGTCCATACGTATAAGTGTTATTGACAGTGTGATGGTGTGTATAAAAGAATGAGGTTGACACTCTCTCTCTCTCTCTCTCTCTCTCTCTCTCTCGTTTTGACTGGACTGGAAGCGTCTCTCTCTCTCTCTCTCTCTCTCTCTCTCTCTCTCTCTCTCTCTCTCTCTCTCTCTCTCTCTCTCTCTCTCACGAAACACACACACACACATCTATAGGGAAGAAGCGTGTTTCGTGGTGTCATGGTTAGGAGGAATCAGAAGCCCTCCAAAACTCATATTCTCAAATAAAAGATAATGTTTATATAATTTACATCTCCGGTTACAGTGAAATATGATTACTAACCAGATCAACAAAAAATAGATTACCGTACCAACATCATCATTAATTAGGCTCGTATGATTAATTAATTACGTATTAGCTTTGTATTTTGTATCCTGAATTAGTTTATCAAGGTCCAAGGTAAGCAGGTTACAGTGAAAAGATAATTATTACAAATTAGATAAATATGTACTCAACAGATAAGTGTTATGACATAATTATTAGGCTCGTGTGATTAAGTGCATTCTTAGTACCGTACTCAATCAATTTACAGTAAAATGGGATTACAAAATAGGTAACAAATAGAGTTACTGCATTATTATTATTAGGCTCGTATGGTTTAATAATCAGTGGAGAGAGAGAGAATTACTGTTCATTTTAAAAGTTTTGATAGTGTGCTTAGATGTATGCTTGTGTGTGTGTGTGTGTGTGAGATTGTATGTGTGTGTGTGTGTGTGACCTACTTTCCCTCTCGCTGGTGTGGTTCATGTGACGGCATATACTGTTGGACCACTTCATCAAATACACTAACTTCCCTCCTTCCCTCCCTCCTTCCCTCCCTCCTTCCTTTCCTCCTTCCCTCCCTCCCTCCCTCCCTACTTCCCTCCCTACTTCCCTCCTTCCTTCCTTTCCTCCTTCCCTCCTTCCCTCCTTCCTTCCTTCC
>JAWZYT010005504.1:0-15000 GCA_034508575.1 Petrolisthes manimaculis
ACAGCGGGGTGGCCATAACGCAAAATTGTGATCCCCAAACTGACAAGATTTACAGGTGAGAGGCCAGATAATGGTGTGTGGGAGGGAGGAGGAGGAGGAGGAGAGAGAAGTAGTGGGAGGAAAGAGGGAAGAAGGGTAGATGGGAGAGAGGAAAGGATGAGGGAGAAAGCCAAGAGATCAAACGGAGGGAAAGGAGAGAAAGAGATGTGTGTGTGTGTGTTGTGAGGAGTGTACAATGGGTGTTGTGTGTGTGTTGTGAGGAGTGTACAATGTGTGTGTTGTGTGTGTGTTGTGAGGAGTGTATAATGTGTGTGTTGTGTCCTAGGAATGTACAGTGTGTTGTGTGTGTTTACATGTAATCTTGCCTCCATTACACGGCCACGTAAAGTTTAATTTCACAGTAACTGGTTTGTATTCTGGGTCGTGGTCGTCGTGGTGGTGGTGGACTATTTGTCATTACTAACTATATGTATTTCAACTATGTATTGTAACTATATGTATTCTTTGTTACCTCGAGAGACAGAGTGATAGTTCTTCTCTTGCTTATAATTCATCTCTCTCTCTCTCTCTCTCTCTCTCTCTCTCTCTCTCTCTCTCTCTCTCTCTCTCTCTCTCTCTCTCTCTCTCTCTAACATATTACTCAAACACTCTCTCTAACATATTACTCAAACTCTCTCTCTCTCTCTCTCTCTCTCTCTCTCTCTGACCCACATTTAACCATTTCTTTCTCAGTGCTCTATGTTTGCTTGCGTCCCCCTCGACTCCCATAGAAAACGGTGAATGGGACAAAGTTGCCAGCGAAGCGAACGACCGGATATGTTAAAGGGTGTGTGTGCTATGAGAGAGAGAGAGAGAGAAGAGAGAGAGAGAGAGAGAGAGAGAGAGAGAGTGTGTGTGTGTGTGTTTGAGTAATATGTTAAGAGAGAGAGAGAGAGAGAGTGTGTGTGTATGTGTGTATGTGTGTGTTTGAGTAATATGTTAAAGAGAGAGAGAGAGAGAGAGAGAGGAGAGAGAGAGAGAGGAGGAGAGAGAGAGAGAGTGAGCGTGTGTGTGTCACCGTGGGGAAATCCAAACAGATAGACATGTAACACACACTGCATCTACACCCAACATCTGAGAGAAATGTATAACTTTGTTGATATCCAAGACCTATTCTCAGATACATATGATGATGATGAAAGATGTTGTATAATATATAAAATTTTTGATGTGTTTAAAAACCCTAACTTAGAGTCCTGATGTTGTATGCTGATCGTTTCAGGAAAGTTGTTTAACTTATTTCAGTATAATCAATGTTTTTCGTTCGGTCTTTGGCTATTAGCATTTTATTTCCAATATATGTCTTTTTAATTAAATGTTTCTTTTAATATATGTTATTGTAAGGTTGTCATTTGATATCGTCTGTGGTTTCTCTTTTGTATAGCTTTCTAAATGTTCCTTTTAGTTTAATATGTTGTATTAGTTTTATTAGATTGTTTACTAATATTGTTTGAGATTTGAGATCTGTGTATGTTATACAGTATTATCAATATTAGTTTTTTGTTAATGTTTTAATATCTGGAGGTTTAAATTGAGTTCTATTACTATTGGTTATTTTTTTTTATGGACTGCAGTGGTTGAGACAATATTTAAAATTCTCTTTATTAACCATATTTATATGTTACTTGATGTGTGTGT
The DNA here is from genome assembly GCA_034508575.1 of Petrolisthes manimaculis. Lineage (NCBI taxonomy): Eukaryota > Metazoa > Arthropoda > Malacostraca > Decapoda > Porcellanidae > Petrolisthes > Petrolisthes manimaculis. The sequence goes on from JAWZYT010005504.1 coordinate 1,678, forward strand.
TTGAAAGATGGGTCAGGTTTTCTGTAGATCTTTCTGTCTATTTCTCTCTTTTCTGCTTCTTTTTTCATTGTTTCTATCTCTCTTCACTTACCTTCCATACACACACACACACACACACACACACCGCTCTCACTGTCCTCTTCATTTTTCAGGCTACATTTTTCTTCAATACCTTCTGCCTTTCACACTCGTTTATACTCTCTCTCTCTCTCTCTCTCCTCTCTCTCTCTCTCTCTCTCTCTCTCTCTCTCTCTCTCTCTCTCTCTCTCTCTCTCCTCTCTCTCCTCTCTCTCTCTCTCTCTCTCTCTCTCTCGTGTGTGTTACATATTCCAGCATCCATTCTCCCTCACCCTCACCCACCGACACCCCTTACATATTCCCTCACCCTCACCCATCGACCCCCACATACAGTATCTATTCTCCCTCACCTTTCTGATTAACCTTTCCCCCTCTCGTTAATCCTGGCTCTGTCCTACATCATACCCGAGAGCCGCGACAACACACACACACCCCTGCTTTGTTTGTTTACCCGTGTGCCTGATGGTTACATATATACTAATTTACTCTGGGCTTACTTTGTCATCATATGATACTTAATGGAGACAAAATAAGAATAGGACGAAATATTATTATTAAGTTATAGGCAGGGGACATAATTAAATCTCTCTCTCTCTCTCTCTCTCTCTCTCTCTCTCTCTCTCTCCTCTCTCTCTCTCTCTCTCTATCTCTATCTCTATCTCTCTCCATTTCCGTTTGCTGTGTACTATCTCTTTCCACTGTTGAGGTCTTCACTTTTCTTCATATCCTCTGTAGTCTTGCCACAGTATACACATCTATATTTCTTTCCTCCTCCTCCTAGTTAGTACTGTATTATGCGAATAATTTCTCGTCATATATATTTATATATATATATATATATATATATATATTTATATATATATATATATATATATAATGTAATGTATATTAAGACATAGTTTATGAACCTTCCTGCTGTCCTATATAAATTCCATGTTAGATTTTTCATACTACATGGTATCTTTTCATTTCCTGCCAGCTTCGGCTGGAGGGAGTGGTGGGTGGGGAGGAGCCTTCTTCTTTGCTATACTTTCCCTCACTCTTGTAGGTTAGATAGAATAGCAAAATCAAGCAGCCTCGAAAGGATCAGCAGGTCTGTTGCTGTTTGAGTGTCCTTTGTATTTCTCCACCTCCTTCTATCCTTGTTCTTCGTCCTCTTCTATCCTTTTCTTTCTTCTTACCTTTGTCATTCTCTTTCTCGTTTCGTTCGTTGTTCTCCTCTCATTCTCTTTCTCCTTCCTTTCGTCCCACTCCTATCTTCCTTTCCTTCATCATTCTCCTCTCCTACCATCTACTTCATGCTTCTTTCCTCTCCTCCTCCACCTTCCTCTCCTCCTCCTCCTCCTCCTCCTCCTCACTCTCCTCTCCTCCTCCTCCTTCCTTCCACCCCTCAAGTTACCCAGGGTCCGAGACATAAAAAAAAACATGCGAACATTTTTCACAGCAGTTTCAAGATGCTGGCTGGCTGGCTGGCTGTTGGCTTGCTGGCTGGTTGGTTGGGTGGCTGGCTGGCTGACTGGCTGGCTGGCTGGGTCCATTGCTGAAACACACGATGGACTTTTTCCCCTTGACTTTCACTCCTTACCTTTTGCTTCATATATTCCGTCTGCCTTTTTAGTGTGTGTGTGTGTGTGTGTGTGTGTGCGTGTGTGTGTGTGTGTGTGTGTGTGTGTGTCTTCCGTCATTCACTTTCCCTCTCTCACCCTTCCTTCCGTTTTTGTCCCCTCCACTCTCCCTTTCCTTTCCTCTCCGTCCCTTTACCTCTCTCACCCTTCCTCCATTTTTGTCCCCTCCACTCTCCCTTTCCCCTCCTTTCCGTCCCTCTCTCCCTGTCGCTCACTGTCTCCTCCCTCCACCCTAATTCGATTTGGGGAGATTTTCAATGAAGAATCAAATAGTGAGTTTCGAAAAATGTTGCCTTCCTTCAAACCCTGTCACCCTCTCCTCTCCTCTCCTCTCCTCTCCTCTCTCGTTCTCTCTCGTTCTCTCCTCTTCTCTCCTCTCCTCTCCTCTCCTCTCCTCTCCTCTCCTCTCCTCTCCTCTCCTCTCCTCTCCTCTCCTCTCTCGTTCTCTCTCATTCTCTTTAATAGTAATAATTAATAGTGATAATTAATAGTGATAATTAATAGTGATAATTAATAGTGATCATTAATAGTGATAATTAATAGTAATAATTAATAGTAACAATTAATAGTAACAATTAATAGTAACAATTAATAGTAATAATTAATAGTAATAATTAATAGTAATAATTTATAGTGATAATTAATAGTGATAATTAATAGTGATAATTAATAGTGATAATTAATAGTGATAATTAATAGTGATAATTAATAGTGATAATTAATAGTGATAATTAATAGTGATAATTAATAGTGATAATTAATAGTGATAATTAATAGTGATAATTAATAGTAATAATTAATAGTAATTATTAATGGTAACAATTAATAGTAACAATTAACATTCTACTTTCCATCCTACCTATTTGGAAAACATATTTGAATGAACCTACAATCAAAATAAGAACACATGTTACAAAATAAGAAAATATATTACAATATAAGAAAATATGTTACAAGATAAGATAACGTGTTACAAAATAAGAAAATACAAGTGTGTTTAAAATAAAATAGTAAGATAGGTATTGAAATTTACACTGTGTATCAAGATTTTAAGAGTTTCTAATGAGAGAGAGAGAGAGAGAGAGAGAGAGAGAGAGAGAGAGAGAGAGAGAGGAGGTGAGGCGTTGGTGCTGGTAATTAGCCTGAGATGAACGAGGCTTCAGGTGAACTGGGCAGGTGAGGCAGCCGTAACAAGCCAGGCTCATTACTCTAGGTAGGTAGGTAGGTTCGGAGGTAGGTAGGTAGGTAAGTAGGTTCGTAGGTAGGTAGGTAGGTAGGTTCGTAGGTAGGTAGGTAGGTAGGTTCGTAGGTAGGTAGGTAGGTAGGTAGGTAGGTAAGTTGGTAGGTAGGTAGGTAGGTAGGTTCGTAGGTAGGTAGGTAGGTAGGTTCGTAGGTAGGTAGGTAGGTAGGTAGGTAGGTAGGTAGGTTCGTAGGTAGGTAGGTTCGTAGGTAGGTAGGTTCGTAGGTAGGTAGGTAGGTAAGTTGGTAGGTAGGTAGGTAGGTTCGTAGGTAGGTAGGTTCGTAGGTAGGTAGGTTCGTAGGTAGGTAGGTAGGTAGGTTCGTAGGTAGGTAGGTAGGTAGGAAGGTAGGTAGGAAGGTAGGTAGGTAGGTAGGTAGGAAGGTAGGTAGGTAGGTAGGAAGGTAGGTAGGTAGGTAGGAAGGTACAATGATAGTGAGGTAGATAATTCGATACAAAAATATCATCTTAAATGTTAAGATAATATGTGACTGTACTGCAGAAACAAAAGTTTAGAAGGAAAACGAAAGGGAGAAGAGGTTGAGAAGGAACCTAAAGATAGAATAAAGAACATCCTAAAACACGAAGGAGAAAATCAATAAAGGGATATTTAACAAAGGATGGGTAGGATTGAAAGTAAGACAGGAAAGTAAAGGAGAGGGATAATATATGAATTGGAGGTAAGAATTGTAGAAGGAAGAAGAGGAGGAGAGGGAGGGTAATAATAACATTCTTGGCAGTTGGAAGGAAGGCTGTAAACAAAGAGAGAGAGAGAGAGAGAGAGAGAGAGAGAGAGAGAGAGAGAGAGAGAGAGAGAGAGAGAGAGAGAGAGAGAGAGAGAGAAATCGACTTGGGTTTAGGGGTATCCCATCCAATCATGAACGAGTAATTGGTTGGGATATCACCTGTGGGCCAATGGGGAGTTATTGTGGGAAGACAGAGTGTGTGGGGAGATGGAGAGTTAGTTATAAGTGTGGGGAGGTGGAGGGTTTGCAAATTAGTTTAGGGAAATGGAGAATATGGGGTTTACAGTAGTGTGGAGAGTCATGGAGGAGGGTGAACAGTGATGTGGAGAGTTAGAGAAACTTGTGCTTCAGTTAGGGAATGGAAGGTCGATGGTATTATAGAGAGGATGGAGGTGGTGGAGTTGACACATGGAGATCATTTCTTCACTCTTATTTAAACGTATCATCTACAACATAATATTTTTTTTTTTTCACATTCATCCATCTATAACTAATACACACCAGAGGGGAGCAATGTACAGTACTTGCACCATAGTGAAAGCTACCAATTTCTCCAAACTATGTAAAGAAATAGATACAGTCGATTAAAGTAATATTATATCGTTTGATTATTGGAATAGTTTGGAGGAATCGGTTGCACATATTATTAACACCACAACTCAAACACTTAAATTAAGAATGGGTTAATTATCAACCACGTAAATTATTGCAGCTTTACTCCACAGTATACAACAAAATATATACTGGTAACATAATAAGGTTGAATAATGTTATGTATTCAATTCATATGACGTTTAATAAGGTTGAATAATGTTATGTATTCAATTCATATGACGTTTAATAAGGTTGAATAATGTTATGTATTCAATTCATATGACGTTTAATAAGGTTGAATAATGTTATGTATTCAATTCATATGACGTTTAATAAGGTTGAATAATGTTATGTATTCAATTCATATGACATTTATTCTATATCTGTAATAAATCATAGTCTGTGCCAGGCCAGAACGACTACACTACATAGCACAAGATAATATCATGTTTAATATTTGAACCTATGAACCCTTAGTCTACTGTATGTCACTGTGTGTTGATACTCTTATACAGCTGAGCCAAGATGGGTAATCAAAATACTAACATTACCACAAAGCTCCACTGTCTCATCTAGTACGACACTCAATAATCTTTGGGCCTTGCAAGAGTCACGGGCTACTGACAGCCTGGCCTACAGTCTCGAGGTTGTGGTATATAAAAAAAGTAACATAATTAAAGAAAATGCAAATACAAACCAATCATTATATAGTGAGTGATTGAGGTTGAACTTACACTAAAGAGGATATCATTAATTATAGTCCAGACAATGCCTTAGGTATACAATAATGTAGAGAATTACTTCCTTAAATTACCCTGTGATAAAGGACATAAGGTTGGATAAAGTAGACTAAATTAATCTGAATCAAGTAGAACAACTATAAATATAATATGAAATGGTCGCCATAGAGTACCATGCATGACTCTTCTGGTCTGTTACTGGTACATCATCATAATACCTCATAATACCTCATAATACCTCATCATAATATACACATGTATGCTGTCGTGGTCAATAATAATCATCGATATATAATTATATAAGTAAAATAAATTGCTGTCTAATGTTTTGACGTTCATATATGACGTTATTGTATTGAATAGTTAGTAGCTGTTTGTATTAAATTAGAAAATGGTAGTTAACCTATTTATTGGAAAGTGTATCGGCTAACGAACACAGAGAAGCTGTCAAACGTTTACATGAGTCACCCCAATGTGGATGATTATTATTGACCACAACTGTACATTGAAGTGTATGCGTGCCCTAAAGTTTAAAATATAACTGGGTAAGATATAATGAAATTCGTGAAAGGTGTGGTGCGAAAATTTTGCTTAATTAAATTGACTAATTAAACTGTACAACTGCATTCTTCATAACGTCATGAGAACCCAAGCAAGACACACTGAATTCAACACTTTGAAATTTATATCAGTCCCAGATAAAGTGATGTGAGGAAAAATACCTAATACTGCAAATATAAATGGTACCCATGATATTATTTTATGACATTGGTCGGAACCTGGGTAATAGGAGACGTGGAACGCCTGGGAAAAGGTCTTATAGATAGGCAAGTGATTGTGTACTAACCTTGTATAGCCTACTGTATGGGAATTAAATAAATCACAATATATTAAGTATTGAAGACCAAACCCGTAGTAAAGTATTGCATGAAAAAATGTGTGCAATATATTATTAAGGGTTTTTGCGTCCCTTCGCACCCGAGCTAATACCTTCATTTCCACCTTGCTTGCTGTCCCTCCTCTTTATCAGCTTCTTCGTGATACAAAGTTAACCGGGCCGAGCTGAGTTATATGTTTTTCTCCTCTCCAGATTTTCACAAAGTGATTAATTGGATATTGAAGAGGAAGTTTACCTAAGTGGTACAAATTCATTAATCCAGTATTTGTACTGGAACCAAACTTGATAAAATTGGCTACATTAACTCTCTTATCGCTAAGGTCACTGACAAAGGCATTTACATTCTTATAACTCATATCTCTTACGTAGAGTGTATGGTAATGCTTAGTGAGTTTTGATAGCATGCTAGTTGCCTTTTTTATATCTTTGATTGATGCTTCTTGCAAGTAGGGTATTATAAAAGTAATATCAATTTTACTTCTGAACATCCGACACAGCCTCCAGTTATCAAGAGAAGATTCTGGGTCGGAATACTTCCTAAGATCATAGGCAAGGAAGAGAGTTTTGAGGTTGATAAACTTGTGCACATTTTCAGCTAGAATTTTATAAGTCTTCTCTTTGCTTATCCTTATTTTGAGTGTTTTCATCTGTGTTGATTTGATTAGATGATTCATTCCCTCTGAACCCACGTGTCCCATGTATGACAGCAGCTTACATTTAGAACTGGATTTGCAAATGATCTCAAGAAGATCATCACATGAAAACTCTCGACCAAGACGTTGATATTCCAAATGAAAATGAAGGTTTACAATGCAAGAACTTTCTGCTACTGTTTGGAGAACATTTAGGAGATGTGGCAGATCTTTTGTTTTCCCTAATATGTTAATTGTGATCTCATTTGGCTTCACATATTGTAGGAGTTCATGTGCAGCTTTTAACTCCTTACTAGTAACATGCCAAGTATCAAGGTCTATCTTACTGGATACTGCCTTCACCAGATCTGCATTGAAGTTGCTGCATTGCAAGACTTTGAACCACCTATTGGGTTCAGAATTGTCTCCAATTGCATGACAAATTACTTTCACTACATTGCTTTCAGAAATGTTATCGTTGAAGCTTGAATCATAAATCATTTCTAGGAAACTGAGGATAAGTGGGTAGTAATTGTTTTGGTTCTTTTGCAGTTCCATTTTTTGTGGGTGTGATTTTGTTTTCAGGTTGCAAACCTTTCTAATGACGCCCTTCATTTCCTGAAGGAAACCGTGGTCAAATGTGCGTGATGGAAATAATCCAAAGGTAATCCGTGATAGCAGGATCATTAACAACACTTTTACGCCAGAGATACTGTCTGTAACATGGGAGTAAATACTGATGGATTTATGTGTTGCAACATGAGGGAATACTTTGTTTAATTTAGAATCAATATCATTAGCTTCTAAATAAATGTGCTTAATGTGATGGGCAGCATAGAACATACATTGTGACACATGAGGGAAGTAGTACTCAGTGTGTGAAGTGTCAGATTTTTCATCATAATTAAAGAAAGTTGAAAAAGCATGCGAAGGTGTAACTCTATTATTGCACGTCTTCTTCAGAAACCTTTTGTTCTCCTGACTAACTTTCAAGATGGACCCACTGTTAATATTGTCAAAAGCAACTTTACAGACACGCTTGAAGAAATTGGCAACGATATCCTCGGCAATTTCACTTGGTACATCTTTACTATATTTTTCAATCAGTTTCTTCGTATTTTGTTGACATAAAGCATTGTACAGCTGTATTAATGTGACTGGTTTCTCGGTATTACTTATTCCCTTATTATCCATCACCAACTTTGTCACCAGCACTAGTTGTAAAGGTGTGTTGATATCTTTACTTGATAATATATAACCTATAACTGTAACTGAAATGTTTTTCTCTTTAGGTAAGTTCTTCTTTACAAGTTCCTCTCGCTCTGACGGATTAAGTTCAGTGAAAGATAATTTAATCCATTTCATGGATTGGTGGGAGTACTTTTGCAGTTCATAACTCATCTCAGGCCTGGAAGTCGCCAAAACAGAATGCTGTTCAGAAAGTGTGCTCAATAGATCTTTTACCAAGTGTTTAGCTTCTACAGATGCTTCATCCCAACCATCCACTATCCATAACACTTTTGTTTTATTTAGTAAACTTGTAACTTCTCTTGCATCATTGCATAATTTGGTTGTCTGAGGTAAGAGTTTCTCCCTTATATAATAAGAGAGGTCCCTCGTACAGATTTTGATGCACTGGAGAAGTAAGACGAGCTGAAAAGAACCCAGTGTTGCCATCAACTCAGGACGATGGAGCCAAGTCCGCGTGACATGTCTGTAGAATAAAATTTGGCATATTATTTCGACGATAAATTATCAGAAGTTTGTTTGTCTGTCCTCAACAGTACACGCAATTATGTACATGCATTGATCATATAGTATTGATAAGGATGGCAATCAAACATTATTGTACATCCACCATCCATTATATACTTTTCTTCCTTATTCTCCTGAACTTTATTTCTGAGAATATAGTATTTTGTCAGGAGAAGCTGTTGTAACAAAAGAACTTCAAAATGAAATCAAACGGCGATATCATTAACTACATTAGAATTTAAAGTAGTGTTATCACAATATGTAACAAGTAAATCCTCAGTTAATATACTCACTCAGAAAACGATGTCTTTCCAGCACCAGACTCGCCCACCAAGAGGAAGAGTTTTGGCTTCGAATTGTCGTGGCACGAGTAAGCAAACAGATCCTTGCATGGGATTTCCTGATCTTTAAGAACTCCTGCTAGTGGACCTTCCTCTGTAATCTGTAGACGAGGTTCTAAGTACCGATCTTCTGAAAGTATTTCCATGTCCTCTATTTGTTTGGCAATCTCACTGTGGCTTTTCTCTATGAACTGAGTTGGTGTGAAACTTGACTCAGCATCACGTTCTTCCTGAAGTGCTGTAAGGAACTTCTCTTTGGTTGCATTTATGTCTTTATCTGTTATTTTTGCTTTGTTGCCTGCTAAATCTAAGGCGAGTGAGAACCAATGCTTTAATTCTGCTACTGTCTTGTCTAATTCTTCGTCAGAGATATTTAACATGGCTGTTGGATCCGAGTGACTGGATCGGTTGCGATAATCCTTCTTCAGTTTGTAGAGAACCTTTTCTAAAGTCGGTTTCTCTCCATCTTCAATTTTTTTATGCCAGGCTTCATTGATTGTATTAAGATTGCATGTGTATCGCAGAATCTTATACAAAAGTTTAGTATCCAGTTTGTTGATGTCCACTCCATTTTTTATGCTATCTCTCTCTGGTTTTTCAAAATATGTCTTCAGTATATTCCTAGACTCAAGGTAATCTTTTAGAGAACCACCTTCGTACAACCACTGGTGAATCTGGACCATAAGACGAGGAATGACCTGCTCAATTAAACACTTGTGTCGGGCGTAATTTAATCTGCTTTGTTGGGGAGCCATTGTGATGTAAACTTATTAATTATTCTTGGTAATGGAAAGTTTTGCTACTCACCTGAACATATCTTGCAACACTCTATAAATCATATACTGTATATATTGATGAAGTGGTAAAGTTCTTGTACATAACGACGTGTTGGCATAGTATCATGTAAATATTTTTCTCGAACAATAGTGAAGATTAAATTACACAAGCTATATATAAACATTTGTCATATAAGCTTGGAAATGTCTACAATAGTTTAATCACCGCAAAATTAAATGTTTCTTCAGTTGCATTTTGTCCATTTCATTTGTCACATCATCACATAATCGGCATATTCATAGCTATTTAAACGTTCTATTCTTTTTATCACTATTTATTCTTTCAGTGTCTACTCTTTCAGTTCTTCTATTTCTTACAGACATTTTTACAATAAGGTGAAAACTTTTGCACTAGTTTTGAAAATTACTCTTTTGCGTTTTCAGTATTAGTGTTGTCAATTTTCTTTCTTGTTTGATAAATCACTTTGCACAGATTAATTGTCCGTCTTCCTACAACAGTGGTCTGGTCCAGTTGTTTGGGAATCTCCTGATGTTTACGTGTTCAGTGTGATGTTTGTTTTAGTCTCACCATTCAGCATTATTTATTGTTGTTGTTGTACACATGTCTTTGCTCCTCTTTCATTTGATCTGTAAGAGGATAATATGTGAGAATACCTGTGGCTTCATGTTTTGTGTTATCGCTTATCAACGTTCGCCCCTTTCTTATCTGTATTGCATATACTGATAGTATACAGACTTGAACTCTTGCTATGTAATCTACATTCAGTAACTGTGTGGAGTGAATGGGATGCAGGGAACACTGAAATAAGAAATGGGAATTAACACTAAATAATTTTCCTGGTTCCTGAACCAAAATCGACACCACAATATCATTAGTTTTATATTTGCAAACAGTCAAAGTGATTAATATTATATACACTTATTGTAAATCTTTAATTTTAACTTCTTGCTAGAAGATATTTACATGGTTCTTTCAAGAGAATGCAAAACTCTGGGATATAGAAACCATCAAGTGAATGAGGACATTTCTTGATAATTGTTCATGTATCATTTCTCAGCCTCAACATATATTCCACTTCAAAAATTGAGTTAAAATGTTGACAGTAATCACAGAACACCATATAGATAATAGAGATAAGAGTGGGAGTGAGTGATTGTCCCCCCGGCACAGAGGCAGGGTACCAGAGAGGAAGGTATAAAGTGGAGGAGGAATGGTGGAGTTTACATGCACCCTTCACCCTTCAAGGCCACATTTAGATAAGCACTATTGAACAGTATTGTACCACATCACACCCTATATAGTCAGAAGATGTGGCTAACCAGTGTCATCGCATACAGTAGTATATAGTAGACTCTTGTAAACTGAGGTTGATCGGGTAAAAAGATAATTACATAGAATCGATTCCATAGATGTTTAGGGGTTAATTCAACACACCTAAGACTTGACTTTTCTTATTGTCACTGTCGACATCTGGCAAGTTTGGATGAGATTTCTTGGTACATCCCTCCAGATATTTAGTAATGTTTTTTTTCAGTATTTTATAACACTGCTGGTTTTTAGTATTGCATCACTCCGGATTTTCCATCTGCATCAGGGTTAACAAAATTCTTTCGTTCGGGAAATATTTGAAAAGTTTGCCTTTATCAAGCTTTACTATTCTAATGAAGGAAGCTTGTAAAGGAGTTACTATCCACTCAAGCCAAGTAATAAGGCTTTACTTACTGTTATAGTTGGGGTATAATATTTATACACATGAACCTGAATTAAAACACTGTATATTGATGAGTCTGTATATCATCCCAGCTGCTACACAAACAAGACAGGCAACATGTAACACTGTGCCACGTACACTGAATGTCTGAATCGTTGTCACACTGATTACGACACAGAGTTGCTATTCACACTTTCTCAAATCCCCGCCCAGTATCCGTCGAAAAGTGGCCCAATGTAGTCATAAGATTATCATTATTATGTATCGGTTGTGTATCAGTGACGAAAATTATCATTATATTATCCGATTAGCCTATTTTTGAATAACTTTATTAAGATATTGATAGCCTATTCATCTCCAATTCCTTAACATCTGGAAACATTTGGCAACTGACTGCATGACTATCCCGGGTGGATGAGTGGATGACCTTGATGGCCACCAACAAGTAAAGAAAGAAACTTACACTTGTATTTGACGTGTCCCGTTTTCATTATTTTCTACCCAATCTTCTCTTCTTGCAGTTCATTATCATTATCTTTTTTTCTCTTTCTCTGTTCATATTATTTTTCCTTCTACTTACTTTCAGTTATTCTGCTTCAGTGCTATTGTTACTTACATAATACTATTTCTTTATCCTGTCCACACTTCCTGTTATCCCTGAACTTCTCTGCTTCTCCTGTCTGTTTGTTTGTATATTTGTCTTACCAACAGTCCTAGTTCGTCTGGAACCTGTAATGTTGCATTGTTGTACTGTATTGATATTTTGTCTGCCTTCCTGTCCCTCTTTACTACATGTCTCCCTGCCTGCCTGTATATATATATTCTCCTATAGTAATCTTTCAGTCAAGCTTTTTTTTATCCCACTTTACTTCCCTCTTTTATCTCCCCTCCTCTGTGTCCGGCTTTCAATGTTCTTTTCCATCCAGCTATTTCCTCTTCCACCTTCCTCTCCCTTTTTGGTATATCACTTCCTCTTCTCTCTCTCTTTTTTTCCATCCATGGTTTATATCTCTTTGCTACGTATATCTCCTTGTTAAATTGTTTCAAGGCGAGGCAGCTGTAGCAACATGTAGGATCTATACCTTTATAACAATACTCACTGAATAGCCAACCTTGACCAACAACCAACCACAATGACCTAGAATCCTAGAGCATCATCACTAACACCCACCATGCACAGCAATTAGCCTTAACGACCTCACACCCTAACGATCCCCTACCCCCAACACACACACACACACACACACACACACACACACACACACACAGTCAAAGCCTACAACAGCAAACACCTTCCAGAATAAACGTCACTCACACACAGCAATGGATTATAAATACAGATTATATTCCAAGGTTTAAAAGGCTATTTGCTATAGAAGGGATACTGTATGATATTCATTTTGTTTACTGAGAGTGAGGTGAGGAATGGACAGTATTGAGAGGGTGTAAGGAAGACAGTGGAAGGTAGGGAAGGTGACGAGACGAAGGTTTATGATCGGGAGTGATAATATTGCTGAGAAAGGAAAAAAAAATACTTATAAAAACTGGCTGTGAATGTTCAGAAAATAATTGTTTTTTGTTGTTGTCGTTAGTATTGTTATTTACGTTGTTGTTGTATGATTACTTTACTTGTTGCATCCCATCTCTTCTCTCACGGTCCCTATAGTCATGCACCTCTCTGCATCCTACCTCTTTATCCTACCTTTCTTACTACATCCATCCTTCCCTTACCTGTGTCTCATAACTGTCACGGTCCCTAGTCACCTCTCTGCATCCTCCCTTCGTATCCTACTTTTCTTACCACATCCCTCCTTCTCTTCCTGTGTCCCCCCCCCATCCCCCACCCCCTACCACCACCACCTCATTCCCTTCATACCTCTTTCAATTGTGGTGCAGCAGAGTGTAAGATGAGGTAAAACTGTGTGTGGCAGAATGTCTCCACCTTTCTCTCATATCATGTCTTCTTTTCGCCTTCATTCTTCCCTCCCTTCTCTTACACTCAAGTTATGTAAATCTCTCTCTCTCTCTCTCTCTCTCTCTCTCTCTCTCTCTCTCTCTCTCTCTCTCTCTCTCTCTCTCTCAGCCAAATTATTTTCTTTTGCCTCCTTCCCCGTCTCCCCCACTGTGTTCAAAAGGTGTGATAATTATGGCACAGTCTGGCCATTCAC
>JAWZYT010005504.1:17500-25000 GCA_034508575.1 Petrolisthes manimaculis
TGCCTTCAATGGAGACAAAGAAAACCATTTTATTTTTTTATCATTTCAGAAATATACTACTCGTGTCCACAATACCACAATACCACCAGCGTATACTTTACTACCTAATTGCAGTCCACGTGGGCTACTAAAAATCTTCAGTGTTGATAAATCTGAAGCAAATGATTCCTCCAAACTATTCCAAGCAACAGAACACCATTAATTTTGTTCATTTGGTTATGTTTCCTGGCATACTTTGGAGGAATCAAAGCACTCCAATAAAACAAATATGAATTACCTCCATAAAATGTTGTAACTCACGAAATATCTTGATTGTGTCTTTTGTGTTTCCAAGGACATTATAATTGTTGTCGTACAGTATTTATTTATTTGTTTATTTTTTCATGAGGACTACGTAATTATTTCTGTACATTTTCTCCACTGAAGCAAAACCAAGCTGCCATGTAGTATAATTTCTTCGAGTATAATATTATGGTATTGGATAAATTTTTATTTGTTCTACCTGTCTTGTTCTCCTACCTGTCTTGTTCTCATAGCTGTCTTGTTCTCATAGCTACCTCACCCTCATAGCTACCTCACCCTCATAGCTACCTCACCCTCATAGCTACCTCACCCTCATAGCTACCTCACCCTCATAGCTACCTCACCCTCATAGCTACCTCACCCTCATAGCTACCTCACCCTCATAGCTACCTCACCCTCATAGCTGTCTCACCCTCATAGCTACCTCACCCTCATAGCTACCTCACCCTCATAGCTACGTCACCCTCATAGCTACGTCACCCTCATAGCTGTCATTGTCTGCCATAGGAGTGTCGAGGGAATGGTGAACGAGGCGTGTGGTGTGTTGAGGAGGGACACACACACACACACACACACACACACACACACACACACACACACACACACTCACACACACACACACACCAAGACCAGTGGAGCGTGGTGTGTGGAACAGTGTGCCTGACAGGTGTGGGACAGGGGAAACGGGGGATGGGGGGGGGCGGGGGGGGGCATAGTGAGGATGATGAACAGAAGGAAATGAAATAAATAAAAAAATAAAGAAAAGAATGACAAAATTAACCCACGATTGATTTCTACTTCTATCTTCCTTTTTTTTTTTTTTTTTTTTTTTTTTAGGAATTCAGGTTCTACTTTAATTAAGGGGAGGGTATAGTTTGGACATTTTTGGAGATAATGAGTCCTCCAAACTTTTTTCAGCAACAGAACACCATTATTATTGTTCATATGCTCGTGTTTCCTGATATACTTTGGAGGAATCAAGGCATTCCAATGTACCAAAAGAAAACGGTACTCTCTTCTTAATAATTAAATGTCTTACCTATAGAGGGCTACTAATTCCTCCAAACTGTGTCATGAAACACACTACTCCTGTATACAAGTAGGAGAATCGTCTCTTAGTCTAGTTTGGATGAATCTGTAGCCTCCAATTTGACCACAAAGGACTATTACCTCTTTAAAGGAAGCATCAATTATATCCTGTGTTGAAACGTTACAAATTCAACCAAACATGCCAGGAAACATAAACCCTTCGTATGAGACTATAGAGGTTGTGTTTTATAGTAGTGTTTGGAGGGCTAAGTATGCTCCAAATTGACCCAAACAGAATAATCACTTCAGCAAATTCAAGTCGGTATTGAGAGAGAGAGAGAGAGAGAGAGAGAGAGAGAGAGAGAGAGAGAGAGAGAGAGAGTAAGGGGGTCAAATACCGTCCTGCCACATACCCTCTATATCACCTCTCCTGCAATTGAGTCTGGATCACAGATATCACACATAAATTTAGCGGGATGTGACCCCTTGATAAAATAGTGGCTCACTCGTAACTTCTCAAGCAGACTAAGCTCAAATGTCGTAGTGTTGGGGGTCTGGGATTTGGAGGAGATATACGACCAGACCAGTTGTCATATGGCACACCAACAAACAGACTTGAGAAACACGATATTTTGGCTACAGAGAAACACACACACACACACACACAGCCGAAAAAAAACAGATAGATAAATAGACACAGGTTACACATAATCTGGGATACTGATAGATACAACAAGACTTTGGGAATAAACATATACGATTTACTGACGATAAAGATATTTTATATACATGCACAGAAAAGTTATTTATACATATAAGTAGCTGCAGTTATTTACATAGGGAGGAATATATTGTGGGTAATATTTCTCGAGGGGAAGAGACAGGGAAATGAAACATGTAATTGGGAGGGAGAAGAGGGAGGGAAGGGAGAGAAGGAGAAAGGAAAAACGAAACAAAAGGAGAGGGAAAAGGCGTTGGGGAGTGTGAGTGACAGGTGAGGGGGAATGTCTATATATATATATATATATGAGAGAGAGAGAGAGAGAGAGAGAGAGAGAGAGAGAGAGAGAGAGAGAGAGAGAGAGAGAGAGAGAGTGTGTGTGTGTGTATTGATGTGTAAGAACGAAGAAGGATAGATATAATACAAGTGCTGAAAAAGAACGAGAGAAAAAGAAGAGAGTGAACGAAAGGGAAGGAAAGTATAAATTATATGAGAGTTATATTGTGTGTGTGTGTGTGTGTGTTACTTTTCCTCTGCCTCCCTCCTTCTCTCACTTCCTTTTGTGTGTGTGTGTGTGTGTGTGTGTGTTACTTTTCCTCTGCCTCCCTCACTCACTCATTCACTTCCTTTCCGTGTTGAAGCAAGCCATAATTAGGGTAAAATATTAATGAGGGAACTAATTAACATACAGGTAATGAAGCAGGTGAGGCGAAGGGACACAGGTGGGGAAGAGAGGGGAGAGGAATATGTAGGTGTAGGAGAGGGGAGGGGGAAGAGAGGGGAGGGGGAAGAGAGGGAAGGGGAATGTGTAGGGTGTAGGAGAGGGGAGAAAGAAGGGAGGGGAGGGTGAACTTCGGATAGAGGTGTGAAGTGAAATCGAGAAGAAGAGGAATGAGGGTTGTAGGAAAAGAGGAAAAATGAGAGGAAAGGACGGGATGGAATATAAACGAAAGATGGGAGTGGATGGGATGAACGGAAAGAGATGAGAGAGGAAGAGGACGAGAAATAGGGACAGGGAGAAGACAGGAAACAAAGAGAGAGAGAGGAGAGAGGACGTAAATAAAGAGGGAAAGGATGAGAAATAGGGAGAAGAAGGGAAACAGAGATAGATAGATAGATAGATAGATAGATAGATAGATAGATAGATAGATAGATAGAGAGAGAGAGAGAGAGAGAGAGAGAGAGAGAGAGAGAGAGAGAGAGAGAGAGACTAGAGATAGAGACAGGTATAAGGACTTGTATTGCATGAGTCCAGTTTGCAGTGGGTCCATGTGAAGAGAAGGAACAATAGCTGAGGGTCATTTCAGCAAAGCGCCTACTACACACACCCTCCAGTTATTGCATCACGCCCCGTTATGTGGACATATATGGTACATGACACAACCAGAGACTCAACAGGAGGAGGAGGAGGAGGAGTAGGAGTCTCACACAACATCTCTCCTATCTTACATTAATTTTTTACAATTTTTTTTTACAACATCTCTGCTCCTTACACATTTTACATTTTTTTTTACATCTCTGCTCCTTACATTTTTTACAACATTTTTTTTTACATCTCTATTATCTTACATTTTTGGCAACAATTTTTTACAACATCTCTGCGACTTACATGTTTTCGTTTTTTATTTCTCTCGTTCGGTAATTTATAAAAACTCTTAATTAAAGGTCTGAGAATATTGTTTTGGTACAGTACATTAGAGCACTTGATTCCTCCAAAGTATATGCTGGGAAACAGGACCACATGAACAAAGATAATGGTGGCTTGTTGCTTCGAATTGTTTGGTTATTTCATTATCTCCAAAAATGCCAAGACTATAATTTATATACCCTCCCCTTAACGTGTAGTGTATATTCATTTTTTGGTTAGTTTGCTCTTTCTGTGTTTTTCGTATTAGTTTATGCTTATTATTTCTTTCTTTCTTGTTGCTCTATATACGTACGTCATTCCGTGGTAGATAGTGCATGTTTGTGTACAATATAAAGATTTATGTGAGCTGTGCAGAGAGGATATATAGGCCAGCTTCAAGACTGTTTTTTGTGATGGTAGCAAGCAGCAGTTAATATCATTTACGTCCATTAATAATAAGGAATTTCTATTTTTATTTTTAATTCTTTCATCCACCATGGACCGTGCGTGTTTGTGAGTACTTTTTTTTGCCTGTGCGTGCGTGCTTGTGAACGTTGATGTTTTCGTGATGCTGAATACCGGTGCATGTGACTACACCTATAAATCTTATACACCACACAGGAAGCAGACCAATGGGTTTAAAGATTTCAGACACCTTATTTGTGTGTGTGTGTGTGTGTGGTACAGGCTTGATAGTATGTTTGTGTGTGTGTGTGGTAGAGACTATGTGTTTGTGTGTATGTGAATGTGTGTGGTACAGGCTTGATATGTGTGTGGTACAGGCTTGATATGTGTGTGGTACAGGCTTGATATGTGTGTGTGTGTGGGTGTTGTACAGACTCAATGTGTTTGTGTGTGTGTGTGTGTGTGTCTAGGAACTACCATCAACAGGGAAGACAATAGCAGGTTGTGGTGTGTCTTGTCCCTCACTAACAGCCTCGTTGTTCACTCGTGTATAACCTGTATATATATATAGTCAGTCTATCCGGGAATCACTGTGGGATTAATGGCTTCCTTCATTGTTGTTTACCTCTCAGTTGACCTCAAACCTCACCATTCACACCATTAGCATCTCTTCAATATTCATGTATATATTGAACTTTGGAATATAATACTAAGGTTGAACTGTGGAATATAATACTAAGGTTGAACTGTGGAATATAATACTAAGGTTGAACTGTGGAATATAATACTAAGGTTGAACTTTGGAATATAATACTAAGGTTGAACTGTGGAATATAATACTAAGGTTGAACTGTGGAATATAATACTAAGGTTCATGAAATTAATTGATATAGAATTCTGTTGATATAATCTGTTGTTGACACGTGTTTCCTGTCGACAGTATATATATTTTCACGGGGTTTTCTGTGCCTAAAATATTCTGCTGCTGAATTACTGTGTTTATGGAGTTGGCAACGGCACTACATTCGGAGCTCCATCACTTGTTCACTTTGACGTCCACTAATTACCATCAATTTTATCGTAAGTCTCATTCACGTAGCAGCACTTCCGCATGATATATACGCAAATTCTAATTTATTTGATATTTTCTTTATTTGTCGAAACACACGAGGAGCTTATAACTTAGTGTTAGAAATGGCATTCGATTTAATTTGAGAAATGGTCTGAAAAAATGGCTATCAGTTTTCTTTTAACCAGCGAGACACACATTCATTTTATTACATCATTGACGTGTGTTATTCATTACTTAAAATCACAAATGTTTCCAAATAAGTAAAATTCAAATTCCGCGAACTTTGGCCAGCTCGTGAATTTTTCTTGGGTTCTCTCGCTTCTGGGGTTCTGGCAGGGAATTACGAGGGAAATAAATCACTTCTTATGGGTTATTGGGGAGCCTAAATCACCACCTGGCGTGACTGACTGGGCCAGAGACAATTGGACGAAGGGTTTCAGTATCTTTATTAAATCAGTGCATACAGACTCTAACATTGGGTTTGGCTTGTATAGGAGTGGAGGTTAATAAGTTTACAGCAGTATAGGCTTTGAGGATCATCACTGGTTCGTATAACGTTATGGAATAATGTATAGAGAGAGAGATTGCTATGAGGTTCATTATGAAAACGTATGAATGATGAATGTGTTAATGGGTGTGTAATTCTATGCACACACTTATATGAATGAATGATTGAATGGGTGTGTAATTCTGTGTGAATGGGTGTGTAATTCTATATAAACACAGGTATGAATGAAAGTGTGAATGGGTGTGTAATACTATGTACACACACACGTATGAATGAATGTGTGAATGGGTGTGTAATACTATGTACACACACACGTATGAATGAATGTGTGAATGGATGTAAACACAATGAAGGTTACACTTACACTTTAGACAATACATTATTATTCTCTATTAACACACACACACCTCTGTTTATGAATGGAGGTTAAATTTACACTATAGACAATACATTATTATTCTCTATTAACACACACACACCTCTGTTTATGAATGGAGGTTACACTTACACTATAGACAATACATTATTATTCTCTATTAACACACACACACCTCTGTTTATGAATGGAGGTTTTACACTTACACTATAGACAATACATTATTATTCTCTATTATAATATTTCACAGCCCTTTAATAACAAGGTGTATAGATATCCTCCCAGTGACTTTTATAACACACCACCATACAATATTACACAGTTTCAATGTATATGAATATCACACTAAAGGATTGAAACACTGTCAAATGATGGAATGATGTAAATATGAGTCAACAGTGCATGAGAGGGCTAATTGCACCACATTCAAATTGTATTAATGTATATATGATACATTAAATATTTTATGATTCATACTTGTATATAATTATGAACTTGGACTATGTAGGAGTAATTAAACATTATTTATATTTTGTTTTTGTTTATTTTATATTATTTTTTATTTATTTATATTTTACAAGGATTGATCTGATATTTGCATAGACTCAATGTACAGAACATCAGGGGAGATTCATTAAATGTTTACGCTTTTTCATACTCGTAAGCACACACACAGACACACACACACACACACACACACACACACACACACACACACACACACACACACACACACACACACACACACACACACACACACACACACACACACACACACACTTCTCTTGCACCTAGTTATATTAAACATGCTCTTGACCTTTCACTCACTCCTGGGTATATTTCACACTCACACACGCAACGCACGCACTTCTATTTGCACTCGAGCATTGGGGGCGGGCAAATAGATCCAGCCACTCTCCCAGGCATGTATACTGAGCACCCTGACTAATACATACATACATACATACACACATATACATGATGGTGTCTCCCAGTCAGTCCAGTAGGTTAGATGGACACACGCATGCAAACTCCACTCCACTCCACTTCACTCCACTTAAACGTTCTGAGGTACACACACACACACACACACACGGTATCGTTTTCTCTCTTTCTCCCTCTCTCTGTCTCTCTCTCTCTGTCTCTCTCTCTCTCTCTCTCTCCTCGTTATCTTTCTCTTTCCTCTCTCTCTCTCTTTGTTTCCCTCTTTAACTTTATTACCATCTCCTCCTTAAACAGTTTACACCTGGGATTCATAACATTAGGTAACAGAATAGAGGAAGAGGAGAGAAGGAAGAGGAGGAAAAAGAGGAAGAGGAAAGGGTGGAGTTAAGGAGAAGGAAGAGGAGGAAAAAGAGGAAGAGGAGTATATATGTAAGAGCAAGGATTTGGGTGTATATGGAAGGACAGAGAAAACAAGGAAGAGAGAGAGAGAGAGAGAGAGAGAGAGAGAGAGAGA